>PVJA010026636.1:0-29445 GCA_004027025.1 Myocastor coypus
AAAAAAAAAAAAAAAAAGACAGCTCTACCTGAGCTGATGAGCCCTTTACGCTTTTGCTTTGTAATCCTGTAAGGAAGAGACCAAAGGTAGTGGAAACCGCAAGAGCTGGCCCCTGCTGCTATTTGGTGCTTTTCCTCACTGCCCAGGGGACGATCCACGTCACCCAGAGCAGCCCGGAGGGGACGCTGCTGCTTCCCCTCCGCATAACCTACACCTCCCCGTTTCCCTGCTGTTGCTAGTGCGCCCCCCATTGTTGTTAAAGCAGGAGGTCCGCGAAGCACAGGGTTCGGCCCCGGGTGGACCCATGGGCCCCGTCCACCTCAGGAGCCAGGTAATTGGTGTACCCCGTCCGTCTGTTCCACCCAGGTCACCACGACCTCAGCAGTCTGTATTTGGAGGCACGGTGACCGAAGACAGGCAGGAACATGCTTGAGGCTAGTTAGAAAGGGCCTGGGATATCAGATGTGATGGAAAGCACAGGCAGTTACGAACCCCAGTGGGCAGGCCGGGTGGGGCAGTGCTTGGGAGGCTGAGACAGGAGGATCCCCATGAGTTTGAGGCCAGCCTGGGCTACAAAGTGAGCTCAAGGCCAGCTTGAACTACATGGCGAGACCCTGTCTCAAAAATAAATAAATAAAATTAAGAAAATAAAACATACACACCTAATGGACAAAGAAAGCAGCTGGACGTCAGGCAAGCCCCGCAGCCCCTGGAACCTGTGCTTCTGCAGTCATCCAGGGTGAAGCTGCCCAGAGACCCCAAGCCTTTGACAAAGTCTCCCCACAGTGAGGAACCCATCGGTGGCTTTGACTAGGGGAAAAGCTACCGACTTTTCGCATCCATCCAGCCTCTGGCCTGGGGGTCTCACTATAAACAGACCTTGTTTGACCTAGTACAGGTTACAACCTTTGGGGTGTCTAGAAGAAGGACCATCCCCTGGCAGAGTGGCACCTTCCTGGTGAGACCAGAGGGAGGAACCCAAATGGGAACTGTGGTGGGAAGACCTGAACAGGAACGTTCAGGCCTTGCTACTTGCTGGCTTGGTGCGTTTTCAAGTCTTCCTGTTTCTGTATTTTGATTAGGTAGGGAAAAGAAGTCTCCAATGACAGGAGGCTTCTTGGAACCCTTGTGGTTCTGGAGCTCTATGATGTGGAAACCTATGGTGCTGGAATCAAGAGAAAAATGGGCTGCTATAGCAAGCAGGGGTCAAGGACAGACAGGTATGAGAGGGGACCCTCCGACTGGGTCGGACAGAGAACCATGCTGCCCTTGGAACTATGAAGCCAGAAAAGGTAGCTTTCACAGAAGAACAGGGAAGGAATTTGATACGTCACCCCCAGGACAAGCTTGCCCGGTCCCTCCCTGTTCCCCGGGTGGGCTTTCGTGGTAGCACGAAGTTGTCCAGCAGCATCCACTGGGCGCCCACTGGAGTCCACTCGTGTGTTCACACTGGTGTCTGACCCCTGCTCAGCCAATTTCCTCCATCTCCCCCTGGCCGATACTTGTGAATCTCCTATGCAAAACTTTCCTCTCCTCTGCTGGGTTTTTACTCTGGCAAAATGCACGGAACAAGATTTGTTACTTTAACCATTTCTAAGTATGTGGTCCAGTAACGTTAAATACATCTTCATTGTTGAGCACCTACTCTCTAAAATCTTCTCATCTGGCAAAATGCAAACTCTGTACCCATTAAACAATAATGTCCCAGCCCCCAGCCCCAGGCCTGGCAGCCGCTACTCTACTTTCTGTCTCTATAAATCTGACAGCTGTAGATGCCTCCTAGAAGGGGCCCACAGCATTTCGGTCTCCTCTGATCGGCTCTTCTGCTTAGTGTGATGTCAAGGTTCACCTGCACTGTGCCATCATGCCCTGCGCAGCCTGGTGCCATTGGCTTGCTTGGCTGAATTTCTCCTGGCTCCTGATTGCATCTTGTCAATCTTGGAGGACACAGTTTCTGTGAGCCAGAAGTTCCTCCTCACAGGGACCAGATCTGAGAGTCACCTTCAGATGACTTGTGCGTTATAATCTGATGGGCAAGTGCATGGCTGGCCATGTGATGGAGTCAGATGCCAAGACAGTGATTAGAAAGAACCAGGGAGGCTGCAGAAAGAGGAACCCTGAACCAACATGGCTGCTCCTCCTGTTCACCCACCCCCTGCCTCTTACCTTGGTCACAGCTCCCTGACCTGCGATGTTAGCACACGAGTTTTCTCCCCCACGTGTGCTGGTCTCCTGCCTTGCTCAGAGGGCGCTGCATCTTGCCGTGGGCTCCACCTTCCAGAGAGAACCACCCGGTGTGGGGGCAGCAGGTGGAAACATCATCTCTCTCTCTCTCTCTCTCTCTCTCCCTCTCTCTGTCTTTCTCCCTCTCTCCCTCTCTCCCTCTTCCTCTCTCTCTCTCTCCTTCTCCCTCTCTCCCTCTCTCTCTTGCCCCCCACCCAGGTTTGAACTCTGAACTCAGCGTGTCACTCATGCCACCCAAGTGTCTTCCTTCTGGGCCACACCCTCAGCCCTTTTAAATTTTATTTATTTATTTCACTTTTATTTAGAGACCACAGCCTTCTGCCTCAGCCTCCTGAGCAGCCGAGACGACAGGCATGCAGCCCTGCACCTGGCTTTCTGCCTTTCTAAAAGTGGAATACTGTCCTGCTCTTTTCTAAAAAGAAAAAAGCAGAAGCAATCTGATTTTGCTGGCAAGCTGTGGGCCCATGGGAAGGGAACTAGGTCTCCCGTCCTTTCCGCCCTGCCTCCTCCAGGTCCCGCACTTCACCCTTGTTAGGGGGGCTTCACTGTCACTGCCTCATTCTTCCTGGCACATGACAGTGAGCTGTGAGCCAGCTGCAAACCCAAGTGGTAAAGCACGTGGGGGCTGGGAGCCAGGTCGGGACTGCGGGGGGATCCCAGTGCACTCGGGCACTCGCTCCCCCATTTAAGATGGGCGACAAGGGGCTGAGGAGATAGCTCAGCAGCCTAAGCACCTGCCTGGCAAGAGCAAAGGCCACAGATCCATCCTGGCGTGCCATGCTGGCCCCGCCCAGGGGCGTGCTGAGACAGCAATTGAGACTGGGCTTGGTGGCGCACTCTTGTAATCCCAGTGCTTGGGAGGTGGAAAACAGGAAGATCGCTACAACTCCAATCTACGTAGTGAGACCCTGTAGACCTTATACCAAATACATTAAAAAAAAAAAATAGGGGCCGGGGACATAGCTCTGTGGCACAGGTGCCTGCCTGACAAGTGCAAGGTCATGAGTTGAAACCCCAGTCCTGCCAAAAACAAACAAAACCATCCCAGCATCAACTCTTTTGAGAATTGCGGGGAGCCAGGTGGCAGTGCCCGTAATCCCAGCTACTGAGGAGTAGAGGCAGGGGAATGGCAAGTTCTGAGCTAGCTTGGCAATTTAAGGAGACCCTGCCTCATAAAGGGGGTGAAGGGCTGCAGACTTAGATAAGGAGGAAGTTTGTGGGCTCAGTCCCCAGTGCTGCATAGAAGGGAGCCTTGTCAGAAGCTTGGGGCAACAAATCCCCAAACAACCCCAGAGCTTGCTCTCAACCCATGGATGCGGAGGAGGTAGAAAGTCAGATCGCCCTGGCAGCACGATGGTGTGCAAGTCGCAAGAACGCTGAGGCCACACAGCCGGCGAGCTGGCGAGAGCCCAGCGCGTGAGCTTTCCTGGTCCTGTGGATCTTTTTGAGAGATGCCTCATCACCAACCCTCATGGTGTCACGGGGGACAATAGCTTGGTCCTAGCAGATGGTCACTGTTCACAGAGCCCAAGAGTTGGATTTTGATTGTTTGCTCATTTATTTTTATGGCTGGCTCAGCCTGCCCTGAGGGCAGGACTGGTGCAGCATGTGGTGCCAGGGATCAAACGGCGGTCCCTGCAGCCACCCAAGCTTTCCTAAGCAGGCACTTTAGACCACTGAGCCATCCTGCCGGGCCCCGAGTTGGATTTTGAATACGAAGTTCTAGAGCTACTTCACCAATTTACTTCACTTCTATTTTCTATTTTGCTATGCATGAGTGATTTATGATAAAAATCTGTGACTCAAGCGATAAAAGCACTCGAATTGAATAGAAGAAAAATTGTAGGATGTAGCATTGTACGCCAATGGCTACATTTTTCTTAGTGACAGCAGCGTGACAGGTGCAGGATGATCTGTTGGGTGGGGGTGGGGCAGGGGACACACAGCATATGCCAAGCTCTGCCGTGGTGCAGGGGTTACGGCAGTGGACAAGTTAGCTGCATTCTGGTGGCTGGCGCAGTCCTCTGCATGGCATTCGGGTACCTGTGTGACAGTGGTTTCCCTGTGGCAACCTGAGGCTTCCAAGGTAGTCACAGGGTGGCAGTCTTCACCCGCCTGGGAGGATCTGCTTTGCACTGTGCCTGCAAGAGGCCTGGAGCCTCTCTGTTTTCATTTCATCTGGTTGACCCTTGCCTTTATCTTCTTGCAGAGGAGTTGGAGAAATACAGTCAGCTGAGTTTTCAGGAAGAAGAAGAAGAAGGAGAAGGAGGAGGAGGAGGAGGGGGAGGAGGAGAAGGAGGAGAGGGAGAAGGGAGAACAGGAGGAGGAAGGAGGAGGAGAAGAAGGTGGGGTGGCTGATGGTTATGAGTGCAGTGTGCGGTACCCCACTGTCCAGGAGCCAAAAGCTCCCCAAAGAAAGAAAACAAGGCCCCCCCAACTGCCTGCCTGCCACACTCTCTTCTGGGGTGCTATCCTGGATACAGACACAGCAGCAAAGGAAGACGCTTGTGACTCGGAACCTGGCCTTGTCCCACGAAATCTCTCCTTGAGATCTTTTAGTGAGACGAGGATTTCCAGGAGCTCCCTGGGACCCCCGGGAGCACAGCTGGTCCCAGCTCTGCTGCCCAGCAAGGTGTGCGCTTGTTTCTCTGAGCACCAGGCTCGGGCCCCAGGACCTTCAACGACCTTCAACGACCTCCAACGGTGGAGAGGAAGGCCAGAGCCTAGGCTTGGTTTGGTGTCGCCAGCTCTGCTGTGTAACTTAAGCAAACCGCCCAACATTTCTGAGTACTGGTGTCAGCACAGGTACACATGGCTGTAACACCTGCCCTTCCCTCTCACTAGTCCTGTGGCACTTTATCAGAGGCCATGTGATGTGGAGCACTCTCAGGTGGGGCTGTGTGAATCCGCGGTGAATGACTGTGACCTACTGAGGGTCACCTGATTTTTTTTTTTTTTTTTTTTTGGACCAGGGTTCAAACTCACAGCCTTGCACTTGCCAGACAGGCACTTCTGCCATGGAGCTATCTCCCAGGCCCCTTCACCTGATGTTTAATTCAGGTGTTTGGAGGGTTTTTTTTTCCCAGTCTCTCCGAGCCTTTGAGCGCATCCGCACATATGCGCACACACAGAGACACGCATGCGCGCGCACGCACGATGCTACACCGTTCTTTCGGCATTCAGGATCAAGGCAGGGTTGTGGAACCGAGGCCTAAATCTTTTTGTGTGTGTGTGTGCGCGCGCGCGTGCCTACCCTGGGGACGGGGCTGGCAAGGTATGTGGTGCCTGGGATTGAACCACGGTCCCTGTGCGCTTGCTTGTGCTAGACGCTTTTAGATCGCTGAGCTCCCTCGTCGGCCCCGGAGGCCCAGATCATGGAGGACCCTTGGGGAAGGAGCCAGGCTGCAGGGCAGGGCCGCCCCTTCTCTCGGAGGCCAGCTGAGTGCATTTTTCTTCGGCAGCAGCCTGGTCATGGCTGGTAGCACCAGGAGGAGCCATATGCCAGAGGGTGCCGAGCCCAGCTTTTCTCCGGTCCCTGAGCCAGCTCTGGAGGTGGGTTCCTTCGCCCCCTCACCTCTCCCCAGCACGAACTTCCCGTCGTCCCGAATCCTTTAACCTGGCCCAGAATTCAGATTCTGACCACTTCCTCTTGTTTCCTGGCATTTCCAGGTGGGAATCGGGTTGAAACCGAGGTGCGTTCTCTCTACTGCGGAACTCCTAACATTAAGGCTCCTAACACCTGCGACCACAGGTGGGCCGAGAAGATGCCACCCGGCGAATAGGACAGCTCAGGCCGCGGTGGCACAGCACGGTGGCTTCCGAAGTGAGGAGGGCGCCGGAATCCGAGTTAGCTTGGGCTTCAAGCTGGGGGCGCAAGGCCCTGGAAGGCTGGTTCTCTGTCGGCCTTCGCTTTGCATGCGATGATCCCGCTGTCTCCCACCGCAGACATTCAGGCGAGGACAAGACCACGGGTTGCCCCAGTGTGGCACCAGCGGGAGCAGAGAGCCGCTTGCTTCAGGTCCCTGGCATTTCCCATCATCAGGCATGCCCGTCGCTTGATTAAAGCACTGCTGTGGACGAGAGAAAGCTTCTGTAATTGCCCAGGGCATCCACTAGGGGGTGCGTGCGCATGCGCGCGCACACACAGGCACGGAGCAACCTAGGGAGGCAGCCGATTGCATCATACGATGGCTATTGTGGAGCCTTTCAGGCTCCAGCTGCTGCTTCCTGAAGGCTGGGTCACAATGGTTGTCATGGCAACAGCCTGATGGGGCGTTCTCGAGGAAAACCGTGAGGCCGGAGGGCTTGGAATGAGACCTGCTGTAGATGAGTCGCTTTCGCTTTCGCTTTCGCGCTAATAGAGCCAAAGAAAGACAAAGCCCAGTAGATTCTCAACTTTCAATTTAATTTTGGGGACTCGAGATGCAAACCAGGGCCTCACACGTGCTCGGCAAGCGCTCTGCCGCTGAGCTACAGCCGCAGTCTTTCATATTTTTAGCTCCTGTCTTACCCACAAGGATTATCAAGCATTATTGTTTGTGATATGAACGGCAAAACATGACACAAAGTAAATACTGATTATGATTTTAAATTATAGACTATTGGACCTAGTTTCAGACTCTGGGGTAGCTGACACCCACCCCTCCCACCTGCTCCCAAATCTCTGTTTCAGGGTGACCTATTCAAGCTGGCCCGGTGCAGCCCGTGGGTTTGCGTGTGAGGGGGGCGGGGTGAGGCAGGATCTTGCACGCTGTCCGAACGCACAGCTAAAGCTCTGCTGGGAAATTCTGAGAGATGGCACCTCAGAGAGTACAGCAACATTTACTCGGCGGAGGCCCCGCTGGCCCTGTCCGGGGCTCCTGGGAAATCCCGAGGAAGTGTGCATGCCCCCCCCCCCGCCCCCCACAGGACCTAGCGTCCCTTTAACTCTGCCTCTGCTGCCGTGATCTACGTACTGGCAAGGTGATGCGCTCCTGTAATCTCAGCACTCTGGAGACTCAAGCACCAGGATCACAAGTTCGAGCCCAACCTGGACAACCAAGTGATTTAACAAGACTGCCGGTGTCTTCGGGCTTGCCTGGCATCCTCTGGTTTCATTCTTTCATACCAGGGAATCTTGCCCAAGTGGATTTATGTCTTTCAGAAAGAGGTATGCTCTGTGAAATGAAAGGGCACTCTTCCAGGGTAAAGACTTCATTGGCATTCTAGATTGGGGGGCAGGCTGGCTCCAACGTCTTCCCTGGGGTAGATCAGCAGGTTCTGGGAACCGCAGAATCAAGGACTGTGCCGGGAGTTGCGTTGACTGCACCCAAGTGCAGAGAACGCCAGGTGCCTGGTTGGCAGGAGCTAGGGGACTCTTAAGTGGGTGTCCACCATCCGGTGTTGCTCCCTTGGGGTGTCTGGGGAGTGCACTTTGCTCTCAGTGGCATTTGGGTAGCTTGCAGCAGGGACTGTGCTATGGTTTACATTGAGAATATCTCCCCTCAGGTGTTCAGAGATGAGGCTTTTAGGGTATTAGTTATGGGGGTGCTGTACTCCTCTGTGCACTGAGCCACCCAGGAGTCAAGGCCTGCTTATAGCAGGGGTGCCACTGGGGTATGCTTTGTTTTCTCTTTTTTGGTCTTTTTGAGACAGGGTCTCACTGTGCAGTTCATGCTGGCCTTGAGCTCACTTTGTAGTCCAGGCTGGTCTTGAGCAGGCAAAGATCTTCCTGCTTCAGCCTCCCGAGTGCTGGGGTTACAGGGGTGCGCCACCACACCCGGCTTGGGGTGTGCTTTCAGAGGGTATGTCACTTTCCCACCACTGAGCCACAGGCTCACAGTTTGTAGCGGCTTCAGCCCATCCTTGGTGGTCTCCAAGGCAGGGCCCCACCGCAGAGGAGAAAGTCTGTGAGGAATGGCTGCCATCTTGAGCAAGTAAGGCCCCACCAAACTGGCTTAGATACAAGCCGTGCCAGGCAGGCTGGCTCTGTGGCTTGGGTCTCCTGGAGGAGCTCTGCATGTTGCTTTTGGCCCCCGCTTCAGTGCAGCATTCCCGGGGGACGTGCTCTGTACTCAGTGGCTATGGTCCTGGGAGGCAGGGTGACCCGTCACTCAGAGCTGCTCCCCCAGCCTGGCCGGGCCTTTCCCCAGAACCTTCTTTGCAGTCCTTAGCAGCTTTTGAGGCTGACAAATGGAGGACATTTAGTCTGTGTCTTTTTCCCCTCGCCACCCCCTGCTTCCCCTCCTCCCTCCCTCCCTCCCTCCCTCCCATGCCTCCAATCTACACAGATGCAGCCCCGAGACAGGCTGCTATCTGCTGCTTCCCTATGTTAAGAAGCCCCAGAAATCAAACACTTCCTCTGAGTCAGGAGCTGTGCTGAATTATTCATAGGCAAAATCCACTGCAAGCTTCACAGCGATTTTTCTTCCAGGTGGTAGCTGTGAGGCTCTGGTGAGTGTCCTGCCCCTCTGGGAGGTGAGAGACGCAGCCAGGGCCTCCATGTCCTGTTGCCCTGGGAACAGTAACACTGCATGGAGCCCGCACTGCCCTGCTGTTGGCTGGACGGAAGGCTAGCCTGCTGACCTCTGCCGTCTCTGCAGTGACGGATTCGGTGCATGAGCAAATGCCTGGGCCGCATCCCAGCGCTGCACCTTCCATCTCCCTTGTGCCAGAACATTCCAAAGCGTCCCAGGCACCCTGATGTGACAGACGCTGGCTGGGGAAGTGGGGAGGCGCCCAACGCTGAGAGTGCATTGGTGGTGGCTAGCCTGCAGGGATGCGGGGGGGGGGGGGGGCTCCTGCTCTGGGTGGGGTTGGGCTGGATGCCCAAGGATGATAGTTCAAAGCCATCCTGTTGATCCAACGAGGGTCAGGATCCTTTCCACATCTGAGCATCTTGAAAGAATTCTAGTATTCAATTGATAGACAGACATGATTTGGTCCCAAAGCAGAATTCTAACTTTGATTCTCTTAGACTAAAGAATGGTGGGCTTGGCTGGCCAGATAACTCAGCAAATTAAAGAGCCTGCTTAGGCAGACTCAGGGACCAGGGTTCGATCCCAGCGTGCCATACCGGCTCCACATCTGGGGCACGCTGAGACAGCAGTTGAGACTGTGTGTGGTAGTGCACACCTGTAATCCCAGCACTTGGGAGGCTGAAAATAGGAGAACCACTATAAGTCAGGTCTGTGTAGTGGGACCCTGTAGACCCTGTACTAAATACATTTTTAAAAATTGGGGGCTGAGGAGATAGCTCCAAGGCACAAACGCCTGCTGGACAAGTGCAAGGTTGTGAGTTTGAACCCCGGTCCTGGAAAAAAAAAAATTACCTGGAAGAATGGTGGGCTTTAGCAGGCGTTGGATTTGCCCGCCATCTGCTGCCAGTCCCCACCTGCTTCCTGTTCCTTTCATTTACTCCCCTGGGTGCCCCACCATTGGCGCCACTTTCCCATAGCTTGTCTTTGCTGCTAGGCAGCTTTAGAGACCAGCAATTCTGGACCCAGGTGGACGTGGGTTAATCACTTCACTATTACTGCGGTGGGACTGTGGTCAGACCACCTACCTACCCTTCTGAGCTTCACTGTCTTCTAGAAAATGAACATGGCAACAGCCTTTGGTTGTAGCACATTGAAGTTGAAATGAACTGGTGTCCATAAGGGCCTTAGCAGTCCCCCCCAAAGGCTATTGTTCTGGCTCGTAGCCCTTGCTCTTGACCATGGTCTTCCGTAGACCCTCCTTCCCACCTGTATCAAAGACTTGCAGAGTCCAGGTGGCATTTTCCTTCTCAGTTTTGGCTTGATCCACAGCTACTGAGCTACACACTGTCTTCCCAGTCTCCCTTCGAGCCAGGAGTCGCCATCCGACCAGGTTCTAGCCAGTAGGGTGTGAGCAAAAATAATGCCACGGCTTCCAAAGGAAGACATTCTTGGCCTTGCATGGCAGTTTTTTTTTTTTTTTTCCTTGTTTTAGAACTTTTGTTTGTTTATTTATCTCTTTTGGCTCAGCATGTGGTGCGGGGGATCGAACCGTGGTCCCTGCACCCACCTGCAGGTGCTTTAGACCACTGAGCCATCCTGCCGGGCCCCCTGCATGGCAGTTTTTTCCTGAACAGCAAGAACAGCACGGGCAGCGTAGCTCTGAGTGTGGCCAGGATGAAGAGGTGGTGGGAGATGGCAAAGTTGGATGAAAGGAACCCTGGCCCTGAACTGCGCATCTGGCTGGTGCCTCCTGGACACCTGTGGACTCTGATGCAAGGCTCCTGTGCACCCTCTGGGCTTGCTGTACACGTCCCTTCCCTGGGCAGCTGTCCACAAGCCTCCTGAGACCAGTGCATCCTGTGACAATCACCATGCACTCACTAGGGTTCGATCGAGAATACCCCCCCCCGCCCCCAATTCACGTGGGTTCCAAGAGAGGGCTTTGTAACCTAACTAGTATTTCAAGGAATGGAGTGTGATGAATGGGGCCCAAGGACAGCTGTGGTATAGCAGCTTCACCTGTGGGCTCTCTGGTTGTTGCTTTCTCCCTTGCTTGGAATGCTGATGGCTGACCCCTGTGTGAAACTGATGGTGGGGAAGGGATGGAAGTTAACGGAGCTCGTGGTCATGTTCGTGACTCAGCACCTGGTCCTCCTTTGCTGAAGTGATTGTGCACGAGATCACGTTCACTAGCCGGAAATAAAGCTGAGCGGCTTTTGGGCTGATGGGAGCCTGACTAGAGAACGTCACGGGGACGTGGCCTGGGACAGTCTGCCTCTCTCCCTAGCTGCCCTTTGTCTCCGCTCCCTGACCGCGATGGTGCAGGCAGCCGCCCTCCACAGCGCCCGCCCTTCCACTGAGCCACTTCCGGACCCTCTGAAACTGTGAGCCAGGCTAGGCCCCTGCTCCTTTCAGCGTGGGACAGAGAAGGAGCTAAGCCAGCGGCGACCCAGCATCGTGGGAAGACTTGACGGCTCCTCCGCAGACCGCCCAGGGCTCGGAGCACCATGGGGCAGGGCCTGCAGCAGCTGCTTACAAGACGTCGAATCCATCAGTGGCAGAGCCGCACCTCCTTCCCAGCCGCCTTAGCGCCTCTCTAGCCTGTTGTTCAACACTTCTGCATGTTAACCTCAAGCAAGAACTACAGGCCAGAGCCATCCTCTCCTTCCCGGGGCTGCCCCCTGGGTGGATACAGTTGTGTAGTGAGGTGGTCCGTGAAGTGCGCCAGGAGTTTCCACATTAGATGGATTTTGCCTCGGAGACCTAGGCCAAAGCAACCTTTTGGTAAAAGAAGGTGGGTGGGGGCGAAATCCAAACACTGGAAGGATTGTGCACGGCCTTCTGGGATTTATTTTCACTCTGCACAGCTGCCACGGTGGATGGGCAGTGTGGTAAGTGCCCTGGTCCTTGTACAATGGAACTGGGCACCTTCTAGGACCAAGGCTTGGTGGCCAAGCCTGGAAGCCAGGGCTCTGGCCCCGGGCCAGCCTTTCCTGGAAGATGCCTGTTCGGCACGCTGACCTTGGCAGCGGTGGGGCGCTGTGGCTCTCCCAAGTGCCTCCTTCTCTCTGGTCCAATGCTGTGTCCAGCTGCTTTTGGCACACAAGACAGCTGGGTCACCTCATGACCCAGCATCCTCTGCTCTGCGACAGAATCACCCACGCAGTGTGCCCCGCACACCCCAGGGGCCTCCCGACACACAGCTGTCCTCTCACTGGCAGGCCCCTGGGGCTTAGGGCAGGGAGAGGCCCCGCAGCTGGGGGTGCAGCCAGGCCATTGGGGGTGTCCTAGGAAGGAGGTGCTATATGCTTTTGCCTACAGAGTGTGAGCAGGGCTTTGGAGAATGAACTGCATGCCAACACTGATGTCTGAGGCCTGTCTCTGCTATAACAGAGATGTTTAATTGCCCTTTGTGGTCACACCAGCCACCTGCTTAGCACTGCCCTGTGCTCTGCAGTCCTGCCTTCAATGGCTCTTCTCAGAGTTTGTCCCTGGTGTGGGGCACAGTGTAAAGTGAGGTCATCATGAGGTAACAGTCCCCTCACAGTGGCCTGTCTTAAGTCTGGTGTCTATTGCTGTAGCAGAATGCCTGAGGCTGAGTAATTAAGAAGAGAGGTTTATTTAGCTCCCAGTTCTGGAGGTTGGAAGTCCAAGAACATGGTCTCAGCGCATGAGGGTCTCAGGCTACTTCAACTTGTCGAATGCAGAAGGTCAGGCGGACATGTACAGAAGGGATGGGCTTGCTTTATAACCACCTAGGCATCTAATACGGCCCCTGCAGAGCAAGAATTCACTCCTGAGAGCAAGGCATTAGCCCCTCTTGATGACCTAAGCAGTTCTGACGGGTCTCGTCTCCTCTCTCAGTGCTGACACACTGGGGACTGATTTTTTTCCACACATGGATGCCAGGGAACATATTGTGGTGGTGTAAGCCTAGAGTGTCTCCCAGAGGGCCACAAAGCTTGGTTGCCAGGCTGTGATGCCATCGGGAGGAGGTGGAACCTTCAGGAGGTGGTGCCTGAGGGAAGAGGCCAGGCCCATGAGCGCCATACCGGGGCTCTGGCACCACTTGTCCACCTGCCCATCCTTCTGTCTGTCTGTCTCTCCTAGCTGCAGCAGCTCCAGAGCCCTGTTCCACCATCTCCACTCCTCACCATGGTGTTCCACCTCATCACAGGCCCAAAGCAACAGGGCCAGGTGCCTGTGAACTAACACCTGCGACACCATAAAATGACGTAACCCCTGTCTCTTCTAAGTTGACTTTTCTCGGGTGTCTTGTCACGGGAACGGAAAGTGGACAACCACACACAACCAACCTGCTGCAGTGTGTAGGGATCCGTTGATCTTACTGCGAACTGGTTCAACCCTGGGAAGACACGGAGGTAGGAATCAGAAAGAGACAAGACGAAACGTTGGGCTAGGTGGTCGCCAGTCTGCCTGATGGGTGAGACTAACTCAATGCACACATAATCGATCCTTTATTTATACTTGTACAAAGTTTGCGTCCCATAACACAAGGCTACCCAGCAACCAAGAGCTGGCCTGAGCCAGACAGGATGTTTTTCTCAACCCTGGGGTACCTTTCTGCTCCAGGCAGGGAAGCCCAGTCCCACCTACACACACTTGATCGATTTTCGAGCTTCCTGCGGCTCCCAACAGCAGTGCACGTCCACTGAGTTCGTCATCCAGGCCCACTGACGGTCTCTGTTGGTGTCTCATGAGCTCACGCCAGCTCGTGCTCACTCAAGGTCACTGTTCAAGCTTATGGTGCCCTTACATGTGCAGGTGGTGAAGCACTTGAAAGTGTGAGTTTTTGTCCTATTAGACCTTAAAATATTCAATATTTTGCCAGGCATGGTGGTGCACACCTGTGATCCCAGCACTTGGGAGGATCGATGTGAGTTCAAGACCAGCCTGGGCTACAGAAATGAGCTCAAGGCCAGCCTGAACTGCAGAGTGAGACCCTGTCTCAAAAAGACTAAATAAATAAATAAAAAAAAATCAATATTTTAGTTAAATATGCAAAAGAATGAACCAGCTGCTAAGAGGATAAAAAAAAGGGGGGAATCTAAAAGTAAGACAGTATAGGGCCAGCCAGATAGCTTAGTGGGTTAAAGCGCCTGCTTAAGTAGACACAGGTATCAGGGCTCGATCCCCCTCTGGGAGTGTGCTGAGACTGGGTGTGGTGGCGCATGGCTGTAATCCCAGTGCTTGGCAGGCTGAAAACAGAAGGACCACTATAAGTCCGATCTGTGTAGTGAGACCCTGTAGGCCCTGTAGGAAATACATTTTAAAAAAATAATAAAAGGAAGACAATGTGTAGTACTTTGACTTGCTTTTGCCTGTGAATTAGAACCAGAACTGTCTTTAATTGGGTAGGAGGATAGCAGGGAGCAATTCAAGACCTTAACTGGGGGCCAGTGACCGCCTGCTAAGGAACAGCTAGGGTCTGGGTCTGGGTCTGGGCTGTGCACGGACAGCCCCTGGCGGCTCTGCATTCTGCTTGCGTGTTGTTCTGATTTAATGAAGTAAGGCAAAGAGGCATAGTTCGGCCGCTAGTTCCTTCTGTTCCAACTGGTCTCCACTTGAAGAACTGGGCCTGGTGGTAAGCTACTGAACTACCTGGGAAGCTAAGGCAGGAGCTAGACATGGAGAGACCTCTATCTCAAAAAAAAAAAAAAAAAAAAAAAAAAAACCCAGAAATGACATCCCTATCTAGTTTTAAAATCAAAGGTTGATCCTAAAAGATATTTATTGAGGCTGGGCATGTGGCGCATGCCTGTAATCCCAGCACTTGGGAGGCTGAGGCAGGAGGATCAGTGCGAGTTTGAGACCGGCCTGGTCTACAAAAGTGAGCTCAAAGTCAGCCTGAACTGCACAGCGAGACCCTGTCTCAAAAAGACAAAAAAGATATTTGTTGAGCACGTGGTACATGCTGGCTGACTCTGTGGGCTTTTTCTCATTTAGTCTTCAAAATACCTGTGTGGTAGGCACCACTATTGTCCCCACTTTAAAAATGAGAAAGCTGAGGCTCAGAGAAATTATGCAATTTTTCCAAGATGACCTAAAGGCCAGGGATATCTGACTTCTGTGGTGGGGGGGGTGGCGGTGTTCACGGAAACAGCAGCAGTCACGCTCTGCCACGCTGGGCAAGACTGTCCCGCCACTGTGTCTGACAGTCCCAGAACCCCTCCCTGATCCTGCGCTCGGATGTCAGGAAGGATCCGAACAGGAATTAGACAAAGATAGGTTTTTTTGTTGTTGTGTTTGTGGTACCAGGGACTGAACTCAGTACCTTGTGCTTGCCAGGCAAGCACTTATTCCACTGCGCTATCTCCCTGGCCCAAGACAAAGTTTATTAGCTATAACATAATGTTATTAGAGGTAGAATAATTTTACTAGAAATAATAAAATAGGGTGTCCCATTTTCTTTGGTTCAGTATGAATCTGGCTTTGCAACTATAAAGTACCAATCACTCTCGGTTAAAAACTCCCCAAGGGGCTGGGAAGATAGCTCCGTGGCACAAGTGCCTGCCTGGCAAGTGCAAGGTTGTGAGTTTGAACCCCGGTCCCACAAACAAAACAAAAGAACTCCCCAAATTGGGCCAGAGATCTAGCTCAGGTCTTAAGCACCTGCCTGGCAAACACAAGCTCCTGAGTTTGATTTCTGGTATGGCAAAAACAAACAAACCGAACTCCCCAGATGACTCCCCCTGGTGATCAGCTGCATGTAGCCTTTTCTGCCGAGCATGAGGGTGTACTGGGGCAGCTTCACAGAGCTCACCACACTGACCCTGCCTGCCCCAGGCGTAGCTCCCTGCTCTGCTGTGGCTATCTTGAAATTCTTCACCAGTTTTGAACAAGAGACCACCCACCATTTCCATTTTGGCCCCAGCCCTGCAAGGCATGTAGTCAATCCTGCAGCTGGGGAGATAAAAATAGTGAGCTATGGCAGGCACACGCTGCTGCCAGGCACGGCGGCAGGGGCGGCGCTCTCATGCCCATGGCCTTCCACTCTGTGGGAGGGGGGGCAAGTGCCCGGGGCAGATCGTGTTCAATCACCCTCCCTCGGTGGAAAGCTAGTGTGGGCGTCAGAGCAGGGCTTGGTGGTGAGCCCATCGGGAGCTAAGGGAAAGAGAGATGGAGGGGGCCCAGGTCCTATTTGAAAACCCCAGGAGAAGCTGGGTATAGTAGCACACTCCTATGATGTAAGTACTTGGGAGGCTGAGACAGGAGGATTGCTATGAATCTGAAGCAAGCTGGTTATATAGCGAGTTCAAGGCTAGTCTGAACCACACAGCGAGAAAAACAAGAGGAAAACCCCCAGAGAATGGGATGGGCAGAGGTGACTCTGGGCCTCCTGCTTTTGAGTTTGCTTAATGCCCTGAGGGGTGACAAATGGTCCAATTTTTTATTTTTTTTTAACTTTATCTATGTTATGGAAGGTTCAGCCTGCCCTGGGCGTGGAGCTGCTGTAGCATGTAGTGCTGGGGATCAAACTGCCATCTGTGCGGTTGCCTAAGCTTGCTTAAGCAGGCGCTTTAGGCTGCTGAGCTATCTTGGCCAGCCCCAAATGATCCAATTTTATTTATTTATTTATTTATTTATTTATTTTATTTTATTTTATTTTTTTTGTCTTTTTGAGACAGGGTCTCGCTATGCAGTTGAGGCTGGCCTTGAGCTCACTGTTGTAGCCCAGACTGGTCTCAAACTCGCACCAATCCTCCTGCCTCAGCCTCCTGAGTGCTGGGATTACAGGCGTGAGCCACCATGCCCGGCTATTTATTTATTTATTTATTTATTTTCGTGGGACTGGGGAAATGATCCAATTTTAACCTCTGTAACACAAATAGAAACTCTGGGATCCCAGGTCAGGTCTCAGAGCCTTTAGTAGCCCTGTTTTAGAACAAACCACTGAGCCACTGAACCTGGGAAACACTAAAGTACTGAAGCACTGAACCACCGAACCACTGAATCACTGAATAGAGCTCTGTTTAGACAGGTGGGGTGAAGGCTGAGGAGGGCCATGAGAGGCAGGGGTGCAGCCAGGTGTAGCACCCCTCTCCCCACTCCAGGCATGTGCAGATGCCTGGACGACCCCCACTTTCCTTCTGGTCAGCCATAAAGGAGCCCGACTGATCTGGGCAGGGAGGCCCTACCTGCAATCCCGCACTCTGAGCACTGAGGTAGGAGGATTGTAAGGTTGGGTCAGCTTGGGCAGCTTAGTGACTAACAGAGAGACTCAAAAATGCTGAGATGTAGCTCAGCTGAAGGCCCTGGGTTTGATCCCCAATGCCAGAAGAAGGCAGAAGAAAATAAATAAAATTGGAGCTGAGAAGGAGAGATGGCTCCGCCTCCGCGTCCTCCTCCCCCTCCCCCTCCTCCCCCTCCTCTTCCTCCCCCTCCTCCCCGTCCTCCTCCTCCCCCTCCTCCTCTTTAAATCCTGTCTTCTTTCTCCAGCCCATAGACTGACCCTGTCTTGCTCCTCTGGCTTTATTATCTGCTTACGCTTTTCCTGGGGGTGCTCCCACCTCCACAGCGACCTGGCTCCAGACCCTGCTCTGTAGAGGCTGGGTCCTAAACAGCTGGCTCTGCTGTGCCTGCCCCTGCTGCATGGATTAATGTCATCGTTAAATATCATGGGAGAAAATGGGGCTCTGGCTCTTAGGGGTGCTCTGGCCACTAGCTCAGCAGTCGTGGGGCTTGGGGAGGGACAACATCTGAGACTTGCCACTTAGTCGTGCTTTATTTAGACTCCCAAGGAGCCTGGCCAATCACAAGGCACTGGCAGCCCATTTAAAAGCCATCTCTCGCCGGGCGTGGTGGCGCACGCCTGTAATCCCAGCACTTGGGAGGCTGAGGCAGGAGGATCGGTGTGAGTTCGAGACCAGCCTCGGCTACAAAAGTGAGCTCAAGGCCAGCCTGAACTGCATACTGAGACCCTGTCTCAAAAAGACAAAGTAATAATAATAATAAATAATAATAATAATAATAATAAAGCTCCTTTGCTGGCTTCTCTCTCTCTCTCTCTCTCTCTCCTCTCTTTTAATTACAAAGGATCTTTCCAGAAGGGAAGCCTCACCCACCCTGAAGGATTCTGAGAGATCTGCTCACCGCTTCTCTAGTCTGCTCAGCCTCCAAACGGCTTCTCTGGGCTTGGCATGTGCTAGCCTTGGTCTGCTTTCCTGCTGAGGCAGAATCTGGCACCCCCCCCACCCCGCTGTCCCTCGCCTCTCTGCACTGTCTATCCCCAGGGCCTCTTGCTGACGGGTTGAGCTGGCAGCCTGCTCACCACTCAGCGTTGTCATGGAGAGGGTTTTAGAAACGTGCTGCTGGGTGGCGGACGGCTCTCTGCCACCTGGAAACAGGGAGTTTATAGAAAAGCCACAGTGGAGGGAAAGAAAGGGCCCTTGGAGGGCAGGGCTGGTGCCAGGGAAGCTGGCTGCAGTGTGGGCACCAGGAGCCTCGCTGCTTGGTGCTACTTGGCGTTCTGGGCAGGCGACCACGGGCCAATTGCTTCGTCGGGGAGCTTGTGTGGGACAGAAGGCCACAGCCTCTGCAGAAGAGCTTGCAGATTCTCAGGAAACGAGCCGCTGTGCAGCCTTGCCTGTGGGAGGAGGCCGAGTGGGCTCCTGGCCACAGGGACGCACAGATACAAATTTATGCTTCCTGCAGGCAGAGACGTTGTCCTTGGCCCAAGCACGCCGGCGGGCTGCCCGTGCCCTGTCTGTGCCAGGCCCCCTTGGGACCTGACTGTCCCAGCCATCTGAGCATGCCCCACTCCTAGTTCTGTAAGGTCTTCAGAAAGCCTACTGGTGCCAACTGCTGCTTGGTGGGTCAAAATTTCTTGAATATGACAACTTCACATCATTCAAGGTGACTGAAAGTGTCAGGGCCACTTGGCACATTGCGTCATGATTAGGTGGCAGAAAGCAAAAGAAAATAAAGCATGGGTTTTCTCCTGCCCACTGACTATACTCTACTGCCCTCTAAGTTATTCCAAATTCTGATGCTGTGTGCATCTGTCATTCTAAACGATGCTATGGCAGGGCTGGGCATTGCCAGGACAGAAGCACACCCTCCTTGGCCTCTGGAAGATGTAGAAACTCTAAAACATTCTGTCATTTTCTTTTTTTTTTTTTTTTAATTTTTTTTTCTTGTTTCAGAACCTTTGTTTGTTTATTTACTCATTTTTATGGCCGACTCAGCCCGCCCTGAGGGCAGGGCTGGCGCAGCATGTGGTGCCGGGGATCGAACCGCGGTCCCTGCAGCCGCCCAAGCTTTCCCAAGCAGGCGCTTTAGACCACTGAGCCATCCCGCCGGGCCCCTGGACTGGGTTTTCAGAGCTTCAGGGATTCAGTCACTCTGTTACACAGAGAAGTTCCTGAATGTTAACATTTGGGCCCCAAAATCCCATTCCCCAAATCAGTTTCTTGCACTAAGATGGTGGCGTGGTAACACGGAAATCCTGTGTCACCCATGAGGCTCTGTAATGACTTGGGAAATGTAGACGCCATGTGTATTACCCAGTGCCCAGTGCAGAGCAGGGCCGGAGGCTGCAGACTGCTGTGCGTAGGAGGAGGCAGCGGATCCCACCAGCAGGCAGCGCCTTCCTCCCAGTGTGCTGTTTTCCCCGCAAAGAGGAGAGGACTACAGACAGGCTCCCTCCCTCTGTGATGTCACTGCCGCTGGGAGGGCTGCCTGCCTGGACACACGCTCAGAGTCAGGAGATAGGGAAGTCTTACAGTCCTACGAGCTGTGCAGGGCCTCACCCAGCAGGGTGCTGCCGACGCCGTGCTAGTGGAGAAGACGCCTGAGCACTTCAGCTAATTAAGACAAATTGGGGCCAGGGAGATAGCTCTGTGGCATAAGCGCCTGCGTGGCAAGTGCAAGGTTGTGAGTTTGAACCCTGGTCCCACCAAAAAAAAAAGACAAATTGGGACTGGGTTTGTGCTCATGAAGAATGACTGCATGTGGCCAGGGGGGAAGGGATGGCCCCACAGAGAGGTTATCAGGGCCCCTGAGAAACAAAGCACCATTGCCCTGAACTCCGCCACCTGCTGCTAGCTCCTGCTGAGCGGCTTGCTTTCTTTTCTTTCTTTCTTTCTTTCTTTCTTTCTTTCTTTCTTTCTTTCTTTCTTTCTTTCTTTCTTTCTTTCTTTCTTTCTTCTTTTTTCCTTTCTTTCTTTTTCTCTTGTATGCTGGGGACTGAAGACAGGAATGCCCTACCATTGAGTTACTAAATCTCCAATTCTATTAAAAAAAAAAAAAAATAGAGAGACAGGGTTTTGTTAAATTGCTTGGGCTGAGCCCCTGCCACAGCCTCCCAAGTAGCTAGGACTACAGGTGTATGTGCCACCACCCTGGCTTGACTTATTGACGTTTTAGTCTCAGTAATAGTTGTATGACGAAGCCAGTATTCTGTTTGGTGTATTGGGACCCTGCATAGCCCAAGGCTGTTGTCAAGGTCCACAGTCATTATTTATTTGACCTTCTAAAAGGCAGGACAATAATGCCCTTGAAAGTGATTAATATTCCACCACCTGTCTTTCAATGCAATTTCAAGCTGATCATCCATGTGACACTGTAAACTTGACCTGATTAACCAAGACTTTTCGGAAGGAAAATGAGCATCAGTGACTAGAGGACTGTTGACTGGCAGATGGCTTGTCCTCAGGGGACTGAAAAGGCGAGTCTACATTAGTGCCCCCAGGGGCCATCGGGTCTGCAGAGGACGGATTCCCAGGTAGGAAGTAGGCGGGCCTGATGGGGGAAGCAGACACATCTGCTCCTGGCACCGCAGCACACGTGATCCTGGGTCAGGGATCAGATCAGAGAGATTCTGTGTCCTCAGATCTAGAGCAGGGCTTGGCTTGCAGCGGGTGCCAAGGGAAGCGGTCGAATGAACGGAGGCCGCCGAGCGGGTGTATGCTGTGCAGATCATCCATTTGTCCAACACCGCCACCCCCACCCCGCTGGCCTGCTCTCCAGGCAGCATTTATGTGTTTACAGTGTGGGCTCCTGAGGCTTCCACGGCACACAAAACATCGGCCCTTATGCAGTGTCACCTCTGTATGCCCGTGGACTGCTTAGGACAGGAGTGGCAAAGGGCTTGAACACCCCTTATGTCCTCACTGCTAACCCTTAGCCATAGTTTATTCCCCACTCTTCCTGGGCTAGAAGCCTGGTCTCCAATGTGATGGTGTTCAGGTGGTGGAAGCTGAGAGGCGAGGCCTAGTTGGTGGGCTGGGGTTTCACCTGTAACCTCAATGCTCTGGAGGCTGAGGCGGGAGGATCCCAAGTTTGAGGCCAGCTTAGTGATATTTAGCAAGACTCTGTCTCGAAAATAAAAACAAAGGGCTGGAAATGACTCAGTTCAAAGGCCCTGGGTTCAATCCCCACTACTCCAAAAGTGAAAACCAAAAGAAACACCCCACAGGTGGGGCCCAATGAAACACAGTTAGGCCATCAGGGGTCCACCCTCATGAGTGGACTAAGGGCTGGTCTTAAAAGAATGGACCTAGTTCCTTCAAGAGTGGGGGGATACAGGCCTGGGATATAGCTCAGTGGCTTAAGTGCCTGCCTAGCAACCACAAGAACCTGAGTTTGATTGCTGGTACTGAAAAAAAAAATGGGTGGTTATGTTTTTTTTTTAAGAATTTATTTTTTATTTTTATTTTTTTTTCTTATTTCAGAACTTTTGTTTGCTTATTTATTTTTATGGCCGGCTCAGCCTGCCCTGAGGGCAGGGCTGGCGCAGCATGTGGTGCCGGGGATCGAACTGCGGTCCCTGCAGCCACCCAAGCTTTCCTAAGCAGGCGCTTTAGACCACTGAGCCATCCTGCCGGGCCCCAAGTGGTTATGTTTTTTAACAAAGCGGGCCTGGCCCCTCCAGTCTCTCGCTTCCTGTCTTGCCAGGTGTTCTCTCTCACCCAGCCGCAGCCCTGTCATGTGACCTCATCCACCATGAGGTTCTCACTGGAAGCTCCAGACGTAGGACCTAAATAAATCTGTTTTATTTATAACTTACCCAGCCCCACTCAGGTATTTTGCTATAGTACCATAAACTGGACCAAGACATTCACCTGTATTTACCACCTGACTCTGACTTTGGTAAATCCTGATTAAGGCCTCACTGAGCACTCCGGCTGTGTGCGTCTAAAGGAAATTTCCACCGTGGTGTAGGTGTCGGCCACAGAGCAGGGCACTGGACCAGCTTCAACCAGTGATTTCACAGGAAACAGTTTTGACCTGCTCCTTTCTTCTAGTCTTTCCCATGCCTCCTCATACTGCTTCACATTCCTTTTTGAGCAAGTCAATGTTCCAAGGGTAACGGGACGGCTGGTGCCCCCTTCAACGTTGCAGTTGCGGGGTGCTAAGAACATTCCACAGGGGCTGTAAGGCCAGGTCAGGCCCCCACAACGTTGTTTAAGGACAGCGCTGCCCAATAGATTAGCAGCAAAAACTGTTTCCACCCACTGCCTGTCCCTTCCAGCGTTCTCTGGCTGCTTTTCAGAATTAGAACCTACTTCTCCTCTAGGACAGCATTTCGGAGAAAAAGAATGTAAATGAAGGGCTCAATAAACACTCTGGAAATAATTCCCTTCAGAGAGAATCTTCGTAGCGTTGCAGAGGTGGGTCTCTATTCTACTAGATGCCCTGGACTTTGGAGGACCATTTTTATTACTAGGTTTGGCTTCTGGTTCTGCTTTGCTTATGCTTAGCTATCTGGATTTTTTAAAAACAAGTTTTTGCCTTTACATAGTATTTCTTGGCGACTACCTCTAATCTGGTGACATGCAGGCCTAGGCTCTTACAGACCGTGTTTGCAAGGTGCTTTTCAAGACGACTCAGGAATCACGATGTGAGAACTGGAATCACATTAACTTTTTAGTTAAATACTCCTGACTCACAGACAGTACCAATTATTACAACTCACTGACAACCTGGTTACTGACAAGAAACGTGAAGGGGAGCATTCACTCATCCATTCAAGAGAGAAGCCTTGGCACAGCGTTCCTTCCCCGCTTTCACATCGTCCCAACTATGACACCTAAATGCCGCTTCCTTTCCCCATGCTCCTCCTACATCTGGGAGCATGTGATTAGGCGGGGGTGGGGAGGGGGCTGGTAAAGTGTGCGCGCACGTGTCTATAACAGCCATTTTAGGGATAATTCCACCCAACAGAATATGCACAAAACAGTCTGAAGTAGTCATTCTTCTACCCTGATTCCTTTTTTTGGTAATTTTAAAATTTCCTGACCTCGATGTATTTATTTATTTTGCTTTTTTTTTTTGAGACAAGGTCTTGCTATGCAGTTCAGGCTGGCCTTGAGCTCACTTTTGGAGCCCAGGCTGGTCTCGAACTTGCACTGATCCTCCTGCCTCAGCCTTCTAAGTGCTGGGATTCCAGGTGTGCGCCACCAGGCCCGGCCTCTGGCCTTGATTTAATGCAGTAAGTGAGGTTTTATTTCCCACCCACCATGATGGATGCAGCTGGGGCCAACTTCAGGGTCATAAAAGGAAGCATACTCCCTTACATTTTATCTAAGGGACAAAACCGCCTGGTGACAAGTGAACTGTCTGAACCACAGGGTGGCCTGTCATTACAAGTACTCCCTCACAGCGGCTCATTTTCATACACTGCCCCATTCAATGTCCAAAATCCATATTCTCAGAAACAAACTAGGCTAGCAGCAGTCTCCTGCCTCCCAGCTCCAGGAAAGGCACAGAGAAGACTAACAAATAATACTGAAGTGGTGCTTTGCATCCAGGAGACTTTGAGGTACCGGAAGAGGAGTTCTGATGCCCCCATCTGGCAGATGGGGAAAGTGAGGCACCAAGAGGCCAATGAAATACGCTGTCATAGGTCAAAGGCTACCGGGAATGCAGGGCGGAGACTTTCTCCTGGGGAGGGAAGTTACTCTCTCAGCAATATCGAGCACTACTGCCAACGGCAGAGGCAATCCTGGCTCTTCGGTACCTACAGTAAAGTGGCCAAGGATGCACTACTAGTCCTCAGAGGCCTGGGAAGATTCCTTCACAGAGGGAATCGTGCATTTCCAGCTCCAGGGCCCAACCTCCAGACTGCATCCTAAGCGGAGGACTTAGGCAAGAACTGCCTGTGCAGGCACAGAAGGTGGTCTGCTTCTTAAGGCATAGCTGCTGTCCAACGGGAGGGGCCCTGTCCTGGGAGGGGCCACTTCCCTGAGGAAATCACCCTGTGAGGAAGCTCTATGGGGCGGTATGCTGCTGCCCCCCCCCCCAGCTGAGGGCTTCCAATAAATCTAAACAGCGTCACCAAACCAACCCATTTCCTGTGCCACTTGGGAAAATGGGGGGGGGGACCAATCATTTTCTATAATGATTGTCTAACTAGAAAACTTGGGGAGGGTTCAACTGAAAAACTTGGGAAGAGGAAAACTTGCTGAGATGACTGATTAATACTCAAACATACAAAAACGAATAGCTTTGGGGGTTGTTTGCGCAAGGCCGGATGCTTTGGAAGAGTTGTGCTTTTCTGGAAGGCCTCCAAACTGCCCAACTGCTGTACTTTGAAAGATGGAGGTGACCAAAGGGACACCTCACCTATTGCAACCAGAAGTCCTCTCAAACACCGATATCACAGGACTATCTGGGGTGCCAGGAGTGAAGGCAGTCACCTCTGCTCTCTTCAAGGGGTCCCTTTTCCCCCCTGCTACTCTCCAAACCAAAAGACATGTAGGGAGGCTTAGCAAGGACGGATGTGAGCAGGGATTGTGCCCTGTCATCTCCAAACGAAGTGGATTTGTAAAAACAAAGGGGCCAACTGTAAAGTCCTACATGTCTGTCCTCTCCCTGTCTCAGTGCTCAGAGTCCACGGTGCTGACCACGGACTGGGAGATTCCCCCGCTTTGATCAAAGTGGCCGGGGGAGGCCTCACTGGCTGTGTGTCCCATGTCTGTGTCACGTCTGGAGGCGCAGGGCGAAGTCACTTTCGGTCGAGGCTGGCGTGGAGCTGAGCCTCGTGCACCATGCGGTCGAAAGAGCGCGTGTTGGTCTCCTCCCGCACCTTCTCCCGGACGTGGAAGGAGGCACGGGCTGTGGAGCGCGCGCTCTCCAGCGCGCTCCGCCGCTCCCGCGACAACTGCTCACTGCGCTCCAGCTTGCGACCGATGGCCTGGAGCAGCTCCCGCCGCCGGCAGTCCTCGTCCCGCTCCACCTTCTCCTTGTTGGCGCGCTGGGCCCGCTCCTTCTCCAGCCGGGTCTGGCCCACGCGCCGGGCCTTCTGC
Source organism: Myocastor coypus (assembly GCA_004027025.1). Lineage (NCBI taxonomy): Eukaryota > Metazoa > Chordata > Mammalia > Rodentia > Myocastoridae > Myocastor > Myocastor coypus. The sequence goes on from PVJA010026636.1 coordinate 24,974, forward strand.
TGCACCGCCTCTTCGGCCACCTGCGCCGCGTGCTGCAGCCGCCGTTCCCCGGCCCGGGCCAGAGCCTCCAGGCGCGCCTGATGCTCCCGCTCTTTGCGCTCCACGGCCTCCTTGGCCCGCCGACCCTGCAGCTCCTCCCGCCGGGCCCGCTCCCGCAGCTCCCGGGTGCGCTGCTCCACCAGCTGCTCGTAGTTCTCCTGCGCGCGGCCCAGGCTGGCCTCCAGCGAGCTCCGCAGGCCCTCGCGCTCCTGCTGCTGCTGCCGCGCTCGACCCCGCAGCAGCGCCTCGTGGCGCGCCCGCTCGGCGCGGCTCAGCTCGCGCTTCTCGCGCTGCTGCTGGCCCTCCTGGCGCTGCCGCGCGCGGGCGGCGCGCTGCGCGCGCTCCCTGCGCTCTTGCTCGGCGCGCTCGCGCCCCTCCTGCAGGCCCTCCTCGCGCTGCTTCAGGTTCCGCTCCTGCTGCAGCTTGCGCTGCCGGTCCTCGCGGGCCACGCGCTCGGCCCGCTCCCGCCGCAGCAGGCCCTGGCGCTCCGCCAGCTCCCGCCGCCGCTCCTCGCTGCGCTCGCACAGCTGCTGCCTCCGCCGCGCGGCCTCGCGCTCCTCGCGCCCCCGGCGGCCGCGCCGCTCCTCCACCTGCGCCGCCCAGGCGCGGCGGCCCTGCTCCAGCGCGCGCTGCTTCTCGCGCTCCTCGCGCTCGCGGCGCTGCTCGGCGCGCATGCGCTGCTGCTCCCACTGGCCGTGCGCCGCGGCGCGCTGCTCCAGCAGCAGGCGCTCCTCCTGGTGGCGCGCGAGCATGAGCGCCGCGATCTTGCGGTCGCGCTCGGGCACGCCGCGCAGGCCGCGCTCGGCGCGCACTTGGCGCACTATGCGGTCCACGTGCTGAGCCGTCTGCGGCGAGTGGCTCAGGTCGCCCAGGCTGAAGCTGCGGCTGGGGAGCGGGGCCAGCGCCAGGGCGGAAGGGCGGCCTAGCGGGTTGGGGGCGGAGGACGCCGAGCCCGCCGGGCAGCTGTACCGGGCCGCGGCCCGCGGCGGCCAGCGAAGCTCCCGGAGGCTCTCGCCGCTGTAGGACGACGACGACGCGCCCGACTCGGAGCTCAGGGCGCCGTCGCGCCGGCGCGACAGCGAGTCCAGCGAGTGGCTCTTGCGGCCAGCCCGAGAGCCCGCGGGCGGAGGCTGCGTCCCGGCCGCCGAGGGGCTGCGGGAGGCCTTGCGCGCGGCGGGCGAGGCCGGAAGGCTGGTGCTGCTGCTGCTGCTGCTGCCGCCGCCGCCGGCGCTCGCGGCCGGGGGCGGCGCGGGGCCCGGGGCCGCGGGGCCCAGCGGCGTGAAGAGGCGGCGCTTCTCCTCGCGCACGATGCGCTCGCGCTCGGCGCGGCACTGCTGCAGCTTGGCGCGCCGCTGCGCCTCGTAGGCCTCGAACAGGCCGGTGGCCACCCGCATGGAGCGGCCCGGCGCCTCGCGCACCAGCTCGGCCAGCGCGCGCGGCAGCAGCTCCACCGGCTTCACGGCGCAGCGGGCGCAGGCCTCGAGCGAGCGCGGGCTGGTCAGCACGTAGCGGCTGCCCTCGGCCTCGGGGCAGTCGAAGTTGAAGAGGTCGAGGTGCAGCAGCGGGGACTGCTCGCGTCGCCCGCCCTCCGCCGCGCAGGGGGCTTCGGCCTTGCGGGGTGCGGCCGCAGAGGCGGAGGCCGAGGCAGCCGTGGGCTGCTGCGCACCCTGGACGTCGGGGGCCGCGGATGCTGTGGCCGCTGCGCCTTCTCCGGAGCCTGCCATCTCGGCTCCCTTCTCCTCTTCAGGCACCGGGTCTACCATGGCTGAGCCCGGTCCTTTGTTGGCGTCCCTGCGGATGACAAGGAGGGACACAGAGGAATGCAGGGAGAGAGCTGTTCGTTCCTCCCTGACCATCACCCTCCGCCCCCCTTCCATTTAATCCGCTTTTGGATTAGGCTTTGTGCAACGTAAAACCTTTGCGCTGAAAACACGGGTGAGGCGGGGGTGGGTGGGTGTAGGTACTCAGAAAGGCCTCAATCTCAGCCCGGAATGCGGGGCCCGCGGCGAGGCGTCCCCAGCCTCTGCTCCGCTAGCTGGATCCCCATCCTGCTGCAAGTGAAGATAAAGAATCAGATACCGGCAGGCAGCAGCCAGCGAGGGAGGCGCTAGCGGGCGCCCTGGAGGATTAGCGTATTCTGTTTGTAGCTGAGGCGGGCTGCCGGGCTGCAGCATCGTAGGAGCACACACAAAAAAGGGGAGGGGGTTCATCCGAAACTAGATTGCTGCGGGGTCCCGTATGCCTAGGAAGGAGTTTATGGGCGATTTCCCACCGGCAAAAGGCACCGGACATGGGGCCCAGGGTGGTGGTAGCGCGGAGAGAGCCCCTCCAAGGCCCTTGCAGGAGGGGATGGATTCCTGCTTCTGCCTCCTGATCAGGGTTTCCGAAGAGCTCTGCCCGCCTCCTCCGCTCCCACCCCCAGCCCGCCGGGTATTTGCCGGGGATGCAGGAGACGCCAGGGTCACCCCAGTGGGCCCGGTCAGCTCCCAGTGCGAATGCGCTAGAAGGACCAGCCACCCTCCCGGGCTCGGGCATCTGGGTCTTGAGCACCCACCGCATCTGGCGGGCAGGGCTAGGGAAGCAGCAGCGAGCGTCCGCAGCCGCTGGTCCCCGGAGGCTTCGCTTACCTTCGTCCCGGCTCCGGCCCCGCGCCCGGGGCTTTTGTTCGCAGCTTGCAGTGCCTCTTCAGTGCCCACGCCGGCTGGCTCAGGTTTCCGCGGGCTCCGGCCGGGAAAGGAGCCGCTGCTGCCGCCTGTGGCGGCTCTCCATGGGGTCCGCGAGCGAGGCGCGTGCACCGCAGATGCTACCTAGGTGAGGGAGGGGGAGTGCGATAGAGTCTCCCTAAAATAACGCGACTCCGTTCGTTTCCCTCACACTGATTCGTAAAAAAGGAGGCTGGGTTCCTTCTCTGCTGCCTCCATCGCCACCTCTAGCACCGTGAGGGTACCGCCGGTCTTCGCCGGCCCAGCGCCTCCTGGTGGACACAGGACGGTGTTGGATTGTCTGCCTAGGGGTCGAAGAAGAAATTAAAAGTACAGCGGTCTCTATGTAGCATTTGTTTATGATGTTTATGTGTATGCAGATTACCACACACATAGATAGCGAGGTGGATATCCGTCCATCACGAAGAAACTGTGTCTCTGAGCACCGTAACAGCATGAGTGAAGCTTAGCTTATTCGCAAGGGAACTCCTAGAAGGAAAGAAACCCAGTGGCTAACGGTATGGCAACTGATCCAAATTGTGAGTTTCTTTTCTATTAGAAACTAAAAATGCTTATATGGGCTTGAGGCAGACAGGACATATATGACTTAATTAGTCCAACATTTTATAACCCAATTCCCAAAGATCAAAACCAGTTAGTGGCATCTAGTGGGTGTTATTTTAAGATAGTGCCTCTGACCTGTTCTCATCTTGAGTGTTACTGGCTGCAGGAGTGGAGTAGGACCTCACACTTAGAAGGTGTGGTGAGTTGTGTGTTGTTCAGGACCCTTGATGCTGTCAGGTAGGCTGTGAGGAGAAACGAGGCAAAGAAGTGGCACGATTTGGGTTATATTTTGGGAACGTAACTATCGACAGGGTGAGTAAAGCCAAGAGGAGCTAGATACCGGCGTTCCTGGGGGTGGGGAAGGTCTGGGCCAGGTGGCGCAATGGGGTCATGTAAAAGAAGCAGCTCTCAAAGGTACCCTGGCTGTGGGGGAAAAAGAAGCAAGCAGCTGCGCATGAGTGCTTGGCGCCGTGAGCTGGCTGTGTGCACAGCAGAACCGAGTCCAGGAAGGAGGGCTAGCTGGCGTGGGGGTCGGCGAAGGACATGTCCTTTTCTGTGTCACTTGAGCACGGCGTGGGGCTGCTCAGCAGGCGGCTGGACAGGGCTGTAACTTAGGATGATGTGAGTACATAGGAAGTTCCTAAAGCCAACACCAGGAGGAATCACCCAGGGAGAAAAGGGAGGACCACTCGAGAGGCTAGCCAGGCGCTGATAGGCTGGCTGAGATAAAAGGAGGCCAGGGAGAAGACCAATCAAAAGAGGCAGGCAAGTGTGGTCTTGGGCAAGCTGCCAGCAGGACACACTGGGAGAATGCATCCTCCCTGCTTTTTTTTTTTTTTTTTTGGCTTTTTGAGACAGGGTCTCGCTATGCAGTTGAGGCTGGCCTTGAGCTCACTTTTGTAGCCCAGGCTGGTCTCGAACTCGCACCGATCCTCCTGCCTCAGCCTCCCGAGTGCTGGGATTACAGGCGTGAGCCAAAGGCTCGGGGATCCCGATGGATTTCTCCTGGAGTCAGACACCCAGCGAAACTAGCAGCTATGGTCTTTGTGCTACACGCTGTTAGGCATGCATTGTTATATATGGTTATCCTTTGTGTTACACAGGAAGCAGATGCCACGGAGAGCTGAGACAGTGAGTTGCTGATCCTTTTTTTTTTTTTTTTTTTAA
>PVJA010026637.1:0-29435 GCA_004027025.1 Myocastor coypus
TTTTTTTTTTTTTTTTTTTTTTTTAAGAATTATTTATTTATTTATTCTTGTTTCAGAACCTTTGTTTATTCACTCATTTTTTTATGGCCGACTGAGCCCACCCCGAGGGCAGGGCTGGCGCAGCATGTGGTGCCGGGGATCGAACAACGGTCACTGAAGCCTCCCAAGCTTTCCCAAGCAGGGGCCCTAGACCACTGAGCTATCCCGCTGGGCCCCCAAAAACCATATTCTTGACAGGCTACAATTTTGTATTTCCTTGAATTTCCAAATATCTGTGTCAAAATTGTGTAACTGCTTATATCACATTGTATGGAAAGTTATTAGAGCATCTTAATTATTAAAGTACATAGTGGCCAAAATTTTTACTATTACCTTAATGATCTTTGCTCTTTTTACAGTTTCCTCCCTTTGAATCTAGGTTGAGGCTATGAATATGAGAGATATTATCCCTACGATTATATCATATTTCATGGCAGAAATGTTTTTTTTTTTCATAATTTTCCAAACACATGAATCCTTACAAAGGGACTAAGTTCTCCCTGGAGAGAGAAATTTGAAGCATGACAGAGATTTATTGGAAGAAAAATTCTCCACTGGTGGATTTGAAGATGGAGACCCTATGCAGCAAAATTATGTTATTTAGGCGTTACAGTCTTCCCTGACTCACAGCAAATAATAAAATGGAGATTTCACTTCTATACTTAAAAAGAACTAAATTATGCCATAATCATTTGAACTTGGAAGAGAATGCTAAGCTAAAAATAGAACATGGTTTGTCTGACATCTTAATTTTACATGGGGAGAACCATTACATTTAACTCAGCCATGTTTCTATCAGACTTATGACCTACAGCATGACATAATGAAAGGTCCTTTAATCCGTATGTCTGTGAGAATTTGTCATGTAGCATTAGTAATCCAGTTTTAATCTTGAATGTTCCTTAAAACCTCATGTACCCAGTCTCTCGCATTTTGGGAAATGGTGGAACCTTTAGGGAGTGGATCCTAGTGGAAAGAAGGCAAGTCCCTTGGTCAGGGGTTGCTTGAAGTAGATAATGAGACAGTGAAGAAAAGCCTCTCTTTCCTCCCTTGGTTTCATAGCTTCTTTTTTGGGGGGTAGGGGAAGGGTCTATGGACTGTTCATGGTCTCACTACTAGATCACACATAGTAATCGGCCTGTTCACAGCCTCCCAAGAGCTGAATTTACAAGCATGTGCCACCATGCCCAGTCTCAGTTTCCCCCTCAGGGTGCCCTGCGACCAAGGCCAGCTTGGCAGGCCTGGGAATTAAATCTTCGGTCCCTGTGCCTGCTTGCAAGCACTTTAATCCACTGAGCTATTTGGCTGGTCCTTGCATAGCCTCTATAAGGTAAGCAGGTCTCCTTTGCCATGTTCATCTGCTGTGATGTACTTTGCCACTGCAGAACAGAAGCTGCAGGACCCACTGACCATGGAATGAGATCTCTAAATCTGTCAACCAAAGCAAACTTTTTGTCACTTTAAGTTGATCATTGTGGCATTCTTTCACAGGAATGGAAAAGTGAATACAATATTTAGAAAACTAATATAAGCTTACACTTTATGTACAATAAAATGTTCTCATTTTAAGTGTATGTATACACATGTCAGTTAAGTTATAGAACATTACCATGACAATCAAAATTTTCTTGTGCTCTTTTTCTAAGAATCCATTCCTTAGCAGTGGGAAGCTCCTTGTCTAAGTTTTGCTTGAATTTGTGTCTCACTGTCTCTGTCTTTGACTATCTGTTTATTTGTCTCTTTGGTTGTTATTGCTGTTTTTGTTTTTAGATGAGGTTCTCACTGTGTTTCCTTAATTGGTCTGGAAAACATGAGCTCTGGCAACCCTTTTGCCTTAGCCTCCCATGTAGCTGTGCAGCTGGAACTATTACACGTATATGCCACAGTCCTGGACTACTTTCCTTGTTTTTTTTTTTTTTTAAGTCAATTATCATTGCAATCTTTTTATATTTCCCAGTTGACTGGGAAGGCTTAGATATTTAGGTAACTGATTTTTATTAGATTCTTTTAAAATTAAGAAATATAGGTTTGCCGTGCCAGGTCTACCCATAGGGTATGCTGAGACAACCATTGAGACTGAGTATGTTGGTGCATGCCGATAAGACCAACACTTGGCAGGCTGAACACAGGAGCATCATTATGAGTCCCATCTATGTAGTGAGAAGCTGTAGACCCTGTACTAAATACAAACAAGGAAAGAAATTATCAGTTTATCATATTTTTTGAAATAAATTTTAACCTATCTTCAGTTGTCCTGGGAAGTGGCATCACTTAATTAGTATCATTATTGATAATGAATACAGACACCTTGAAGGGATGATAATTAGAAAATAAAAGGTTTAGTCCTCATTTTTTCTAACGTGTGGTGTGTTCATTAGCAAATTATTCTATTTCTCTGTGACTCAGTTCCTTTGTAATTTAGAAAAAGCAATGATATATTGTTACTTTCCATTAGGGCTAAGATGTGGTAGGAAAATACACACCAAGAAATATTACAAAATATCAGAATGAAGCCGGGCGTGGTGGCACACGCCTGTAATCCCAGCACTCGGGAGGCTGAAGCAGGAGGATTGGTGCGAGTTCGAGACCAGCCTCGGGTACAAAAGTGAGTTCAAGGCCAGCCTGAGCTGCATAGTGAGACCCTGTCTCAAAAAGACAAGAAAAAAAAAAATCAGAATGACCTGACCAGTATTGTTGAGACAAATAGATAAGGAAATAAGCCAAACCTGCTGGTGCATGCTTGTAATTACAGAACTCTGAAAAATGAGGCAGGAGGCTTGCCCTCTGAGCCAAACCTGGGCAACTTAGCAGATTTCATTGAGGTCTCATCTCAAAATTTTCAGAAAGGTGTGGGGATGCAACTGAGCTCAAGTTTTCAGTACACACAACTGTATGGTATGTGTGTGGAGAATAGCAAGTGCGTAATAAGAAGGCAGAAGTGAAAGTAGTGAAGTCAAAGGGATTACAAAAGAAAAAAAAATGAGTCTCGCAAATGTAGCGGCATGCTCCATAAAGTAAGATGCACCAATAATCACCATTAGCAGGGTGCCAAGAAAATTCCACAGAGAAAGAGCAACTTTTTCCAAACCAGTGGCAAGACATGTAGACATCTACAAGGAAAAGAATAAATGAAGTTTAAACACATAGTCTACATCATATGTACACATTAAATGGATGTAAGATTAGTATGAGAACTAAATCTATGTAAATTTTTAGAGGTGCCGGGCATGGTGGTGCATTCCTGTAATCCCAGCACTTGGGAGGCTGAGGCAGGAGGATCGATGTGAGTTCGAGACCAGGCTGGACTACAAAAGTGAGCTCAAGGCCAGCCTGAACTGCACAGAGAGACTCTGTCTCAAAAAGACAAAAAAAAAAAATTCTTAGAAGAACACATAGCCATAAACATTTTTTTTTGTGGGACCATGGTTCGAACTCATGACCTTGCACTTGCCCAGCAGGCACTTGTGCCTCGGAGCTATCTCCCCAGCCCCATAGCCATGAACATTTCTAACCTTGGATTCAGCTGTAGTTTCTAGATGTGGCTCCAAAAGCACAAGAAGAACAGGAAAACAATAGACATTTTTAATGTTTTTCAAAGAAAATACAAAATAGTGAAAGTAAACATTAGAAAACATATAGAATTTCACTAAACAGAAATGGTCATTATTTTCATAATGTTGTCTGTAAATTAGTTGTTCTGATTAGCAGATATACTCAGGTTCTTACATTAAGTGGACAATACAATATTTGAACATGTTGCTCTAGTTTATTTCACTTATGAGTATGGTCTCTAGTTGTATCCATTTACATGTAAAACTTCAAGTTCATATTTTTTATGTGTAAGTAACATCCTATTGTATAATCAGGATATTTTCTTACTAAAAAGTTTTTGCACGTCAAAGAAAATCACCAACAGAGTAAAAAGAAAACTTATCAATTGGGATACAATTTTAGCCACTTTGTCCCTCAAATGACTTTTATCTAGAACATATAAAGAATTTTTAAGAGTCAGACCCCCAAATTCAAAGATCCAATCCAAAAATGGGCATACGAGATGAACTTATACTTCTCAGATGAAGAAATGCAGATGTCAAATAAATGTATGAAAAAAAATTCCTACTATCATTGGTCATTTGAGAAATTAAAAAATGAAACAACACTGAGATACTGTCTCCCTCTGTAAAGAATAGCTATCATCAGGAAGTCAATCATGAGCTGGGGAGATAGGTCAGTGGTCTCAGCACTTGCCTGGGAAGTACAAGGACCTGGATTCAATCCCTAGTATCACACACTATGTGTGCTGGCCCAGGAATACTGGATGTGTTGCACTGGTCCCAAAGCTAGGAATGGTGGCGCACATCTGTAATCCTAGAACTGGGTAGGATGAGATAGTAGGGTCACTATGAGCCTGAACTCTATAGAGAGACGTGTGGAAAATAAAGACCTTTCATACAAAAGAAGTCAACCATTAACAGATGCTGGGGGAACTGTGGGCATAAAGGAACACTTCTCCACTGTTGGTGGGAGTGCAGATTGGTACAACCATTATGGAAATCAGTTTGGAGATTCCTTAAAAAGCTAGGTTTGTAGGTCCCATTCAAGCCAGCTATTCCACTGCTGGCTATTTTTCCAGAAGAACTGAAAACATCATACCACAGTGATATGTGTGTGCCCATGTACTGGCAGAACAGTTTGTCATAGCTGAATCTTGTAAACTGCATGCCACGCTGGCCCCACCCTGGGATTCACTGAGATAGCGATAGAGGCAGGGAGTGGTGGCACATGCCTGTAATCCCAGCACTTGGGAGGCTGAAAACTGTAGTAGTACTACGAATCTGATCTATGTAGTAAGACCCCATACACCCTGTCCTAAATTCATTAAATAAATAAATAAGTAAATAAATAAATCTTAGAGACAACCTAAATGCCCATAAACTGAGGATGGATAAAAATGTGGTATTTTAACAATGTAATATTACTCAGCTATTAAAAATGACTATCTTAATATTATCCAGATTAAAATCTTTTGTGCTTTAAAGGATACCATTATGAAAGTGAAAGCAACATACAGAAAGGAGAAATTTCTTGAAATTATGTATTTGATGAAGGACATCCATCCAGAGTATACCAATACCTCATACAATCCAATAACAAGATTATACAATTAAAATCAGACAAATGATCTGAACAGATATTTTCCCAAAGATATACAAGTATGCAATAAGTACATGGAAAAAGTGTTTGTTATCTTTAGCCACAGGAAAATGCAAATCAAAATTGTAATGAAACACACAATTTCATACCTGCTAAGATTCTGTAATAAAAATGAGAGCAAATTTTGGGAATAACGTGAAGAAATTAGACTCTCCATACAGTGCTATTGGAAATGCATCATGGTATAGCTACTATTTTTAAAAGCTTGGCAGTCCCTCAAAATTTAAACACATGATACTATTATGATCTAAAAACTACTCTCCTATGTATATTCCCAAATGTAATGGACACAGGTCCACACAGAAATTGTCTGAACATGTTCACAGTAATATTATTCATTATAGTCAAAAAGTTAAAACATTCTAATGTCCAACAAGTGAAATAGTAGTTTGATACAGCAAAATATTGTCAATAGAAATCAACTAAATATTGATATAGACTACAGTTTTCACTGGTATAAATTATACAACTAAAGAGGTCTGTGGGGATGAGAGTAGAGCTGTTCTAAATGACTGATATTATTAGGACTAAGGTCATCTAGTGATAAAATGGAACGATAGATTCTAGCCATGTTTGCTTTGGAAATAAAATTATACTGAAATAGTTCTAGGGAAAACATTTTATTCACATTATCTACTTTGTAGTCATGTGGATATGAGTGAAAACAGTCTTTCTATTCTCACCTCACCTGCAGAGTTCTGGACAGGCCTCAGATTTAGCATCTGAGATAGGACATACACATGCTCTGTTGTGTCTGTAGCACCAGTGCAGTGATATGAACATCTCTCTGGATTTTCCACCAGCAGAACCTTAGAAATAAGATGAAGGTAAAAGAATCAGAACATGAATAATAAATTTACTGCCATAATTCTTCTAAGAATATAAAATACAGATTATTACCAAGGTCAATGAGAAAAAATGCAAAGTTAAAATAGGAGAATGAGGGTAAACGACCCCATCATATCAGGAGTGCTGTCCGTGAAGTTAGCTAGCAGAGAAGGAGCTGGAATCATGAAGACAGGCAGAGTTTTATTTTCTGGAGGCAAGAGGGTATTCAGCAGGAAACAATACAGGAAGCAACAAAATATTGAAAGATCCTCCAGTTAAGGATCATGCATTTGAACATTTAACTTCTTTAGAATATCAAGAGTGGCCAAAAAAAAAGCAGTGAAGGAAACTTCAAAAGCTGGGATGGAAAGAAGAGCCACTGGCTTCTTCATACGAGACCTCATGTCCAGGTTTCTGCCAGTTGATAGTGGACCGGGCCTCTTCTAGGCCCATCTTGTAAGTTAGACTACAGTTTTCACTGGTATAAATTATACAACTAAAGAGGTCTGTGGGGATGAGAGTAGAGGCCTGTCTTACTTCTACTCAGAGTCTACATTTCAGGATGATGTGGTAACTATCTTACTATCAGCTTTTAATGTCCTGAGGATGAAATAAATTTCACTGTGCCAATTCTGTACCATCTTGTTCTTCATCATCCCATAGATGCTTAACCCAAACTTGAATGCTATGGTACATAGCTTGGCAGTTTAGGCACCTTCCTGGCAAGTTCAAGGTCCTGAGTCTGTTCCCTGGTAACACATACCCTGCCGGTACTAGGCAGACCCGGAAACTAAACATCATGATGCACACCTGTAACCCCAGTGCTAGGGAGGCTGACACAGGACGGTCACCATTCATCTGAGCTGCATAGCAAGACTGTATCAACAACAACAACAACAACAAAAGAACATGTCATACATGTTGGCAGTCTTCTCAAATAACAAGGTAGTTAACTTCTGCACAGGCTTCTGTCTCCACTTTTCTCCTGTTTCTGGGGTGGGGATGCTTAGTTCAGTTCCAGCTCCTGACAGTGATATATGGCTAGCTTCGCTCTCACATTCCTGTCTTTGATGGAATTTACAAGCCAGATTGTCCTTCAGAGCCACTGATTTAGACAAATCATCTTGAGATATCTTCAGCAAATTGGTACTCAAAAAACTGATAAAAACCTGGTAGTACTGTGAGAACCTGATGTGCTAGAGGAGTTAAGAAGAATATATATCTTTTTCTTCTTGAGGTAGCCACTGAAAACTATATATTGAAAGTAGCTTGTAAGAATGCACAGCAGATACTGTGAGATGGGAAGAAATTGCTTAGAATAAAAATGGAACTAAGATGAGGGTAGGGAGGAAGGAAGGAAGGGAAAAGTAAAAAAATGAAATACAATGTAGTTATACTAGTAACTTCTCTTACTTCATCGAAAAGAAAGATTTGTGCTAATATTGTTTGAGGAATTTTATAAGCTCATGTCTTATGTATGGATTAACTATTTATTTTTATTTTTATTTTTAAAACTAAAAATAAAAGAGACTAAAAATAACAGAAACAAAGATAGAAAAAACAGTAACGAGTAAGAGTACATATAGTACAGAATTTCAAAACCAGAAAAATTTAACAATGGTTATATTACATATTACATCGAATCAGTTTAGATTAATAGATACAGGTATATAAGATTGATCAAACAATTAATCATTAATACTTTCAATAAACATTAATTTTTTTTAACAATTGACACCCTGCATATTGTCCTCACAATAGTAATACAGAGCACAGGGTGGGGGTATGACACACCTTCCAATTGATATTGGTAAGGAAAGAAAAACAATGTATTGATTAACTATAGTTAACAACATTCAATGTATTAACTATTGTCATGATTGTATATTTTTATATATCAGCATGTCTGTATTAGTTAAGGGTTTATGGAGGGCTTTATTAGTTTTACCAGACCAGAAGTGGGACAGTACACCATCCCCATCTGAATGCTAGGGATCAAAAGTGTCTAGTAGCTACTCTGGTCAAGAAACTGGAAGCTGCAGAACACTAAAAGCAGAGAGACAGCATCAGTTTAAGAGTGAAGGTTAGAAAATTCCATGGATAGTCGCTGGTTTTAGTGCATGTCAACAGTGAGGAAATTGGAGCTTGACATTCATAGGTGATGTCAGTAAAAGTGGGAGCTGCTTAAACTAAATGGATCTTTTCAAAAGCATCAAAGCTTCCTCCTTCTCCTATCATAACTTCAAGGCTGCAAGCCCACTGGGGTGGTGGTACCCACAATAAGGAGGGTGGTCTTCCATCTCTTTTCTGGTATAAACACCAGTCATTTCTGAAATTCATTCCACAGACACACTCAAAGTATGTTTTCTGATCTGCTAAGTGTTTCTTAATCCAGTCCAATTGACAAGATTAATGGTCATGGTATTTTATGATAAGAATACTAAGATCAGACCTGTAGATGAAAATAGTCAGGACTTCTGGGAAGAATTTTTAAAGGTTTTCTGTGTATTTTTCTATTTTATCATTTCTTATATGAAGGCAGATGAAATGCATGGAGCTTCAATAACCGTTATGTAATAATCAGATAAGGCACACACATTTGAGCAAGGACAATTGGATATAATAAGAGGGACTGGTTCTCTGGTGGCACTGAAGGTTGCCATATTAGCTTTGGTGTAAAAGTCATTAGATTTTCTTAATAATTAAAAATAAATAAGCAAATGTTTTCACGTCTGTAATAATAAGAGCATAATATAATTTCAATTTATATTTTCTTAATGTCACATTGTCTTTTAAGCAATCCTGTCTATTATGAGCCTCTGGTACTTCCTTACACTACTTGTCTCTCTATCGGCACTACTTTCTGAAGCTTGGTGTTTGGATCTTTACTATTTCCTCATGAAAGAATTTTGTCTCTTGATCCTTGGTTATCTTCATTTTGGTCTACCTTGCCTTCAACAGAAATCTATCACATATGGTTTAGATTCCAGTGAGTATATGACAATTAATTTATGGAAGACCATAAAATAGTTCACAACTAATGTAATTCAGCACCCTGATTCCCTCAGAATGTTTTTTCTGTCCACCTTTCTTAACACCAACCTTAGTTAGCCTTTCCAGCTCCGTTTTCCGAGGAAAGTGAAAAACCTACCAGTATATAGATTATATGATGAATGACACCATGTGAAATCCATCATTCAGGGCATAGAGGAGATTTCATAGTGTGACCTATGATTTATAGGTAGGTAAACACCACTTATCATCTCTAAGTAGATCTGGTACACTTACTGGATGTGCTTATACTGCATACTGTATTGTTTTCCACATGGAAAAAAATTCTGTTACTATTAGAGTTGGCTATTTGTTTTGACTATCTATGAAAGAATGAAAACAGTAAAAGATGCTCACAAGGTAACTGGTAGACCAGTAAATGTTTTCAACCTGGGACACTGAGAGCAAAAATGTGGACTAAGTAGAGAGCATCATCTGGTTAATTGAAGAACATTGCTTGACAAAAGCATAAATGAAGAGAAAAGAAATAGCAGAATGTGATCTGTGCTGGTGACTCTGTGGCTTCCAGTTTGCCCATTACCTCCCTGAGAAAATCAAGTGAAGATGGGCAGGTTTTTGTGTTTGTTATTTCCAAAAAGAGTAGCAATACCTATTGAAAAGTCCAGTCAGTAATATTGACTGTTTTTCTAAAGTAGGTATATTTCTTCCAGGGTACTAAAGTTCCTGGAAGGAATTGAAGTTTTGATTTGATATTGTAAGTTCTATTCTTTTTTTTGCCTTTTTGAGACAGGGTCTTTCTATGCAGTTCAGGCTGGTCTTGAACTCACTTTTGTAGCCTAGGCTGGTCTCTAACTCACACCAATGCTCCTGCCTCAGCTTCCCGAGTACTGGGATTACAGATGTGCACCACCACGCCTGGCTAAATTCTATTCTTAAATCAAACTGATTAAAATGAACTAGTCTATGCAATGGGGTCCATATGTTACTGTTCCAACCAATAGTTAAATATTTTCACTTGACTTCTTTCCTTTCCAGTATTGTTTATGCTAGCATGTCTGTTAGTTTCTAATGTCCTAATTTATAGTTATTTAAAATATTAGAGCTAGTGGTATAGCTCAGCAGATTAAGCCCTTGCTTAGGGAAGCCCAGGGGCCAGGTTTTGGTTCCTGGCTCTGCCTGCCATGCCAGCCCCGCTCTCGAGTGTGCTAAGCCTGCAATGGAGTCTGGACATGGTGGCAGGTGCCTGTAATCCCAGCACTTCGGGAGTACAAGCAGGAGGATGACTATGAGTCAGTAGTGAGACCCTGTACAAAAAATAAAATATGATAAAATGTAGTTTGGAGAAAGTTTATAAACATTTATGCATATATAACAAAATGAATTTCTAGACCAGTGAAAAGCATGACTCATTTATTTACCTTCAGAGTACTTTAATCATTAGCTTCATCTTAATTATCAAGTTATTTTATTCTTTGAAAAATTATTAGTTGGAGTGGGGGTGTAGCTCAATGGTACGGGCTGTGGCTTAAATGCACAAGTTCCTGGGTTGAATCTACAGCATTACAGTAAATATACTCATTACAATATATTCTTCATTATTCATACTATTCCCTAATCATTTCTTTGAGACTTCATGACAAATACACCCTTAGTGTTTTGAGATGCTCTGAATTCTGTATCCTTCTACCTTTTGAACAATAAGACAAAGGAGATAGTAAGGAGTAGAGTATTACACAAGATATGGATTTCCCATCCCTGCATGCAGTGGTTCTGACAAAACAATTCCTCATTGATTTAGAGAACCCTCATACACTATCATGGCATTGCACATAACATTGCATCTGACCGAGCAATGTACTTGAAAGCAAAGATGTGAAGCAACAGATTTATGCTGGTGAAAGTCAGTGGTCTCACTATGTTCCCCAGTATCCATAGACAGCTGAGTTGGGTAAACAGGGAATGATTTTCTTTTCAGTTTTTATTTTCTTGCAAGAGTGTGTTTGTTTTATCTAATACTTATGTTATTCCTGGGGAGCTGGTACATGTACACAAAACTTCTTAATCATCAGGTTTTCACAGAGAGCAAACTGTTCAAGCAATGGCTGTGACTCATCCAGATGGGTGACACTGACAACAGTTCTGCAAAGCAGTGTACATGGTTTCAAGGTAAATCCTGAGGGAATTTGACTGACCTTGAGAAGATACAAAAGTTTCATGTTTTGCTATACAGGTCTTGCTTAAACTTGCCCTTAAAAACCCAGCAGGAAAATTTAACCACGAGGCATAAAATGTAAAGCTAGATTATTATGCTGAGTTGTAAAAGGCTTAAATCAACAGCTTCCCACATTGACAGTTTTACCAATAAGCCACTGCGATTATGGAATAAAGGACTATGTATACAGTTGTGTTCTCTTAGTTAAATGAGAAGAAATTTTTTGTACCAGTAATGATTAGGAAAATTGTCATATCTGCACCCTGTGCTCTGTATAACTACTATGAGGACAACAATGTGCATTGTATCAATTATTGGGAATGTACTACTAATGTGTTTTGAAACTGTTGCATTCTTATTAAAAGTAATAAAAAAACAAAGGGCTCAAAATTAATTTTTAAAATAGTTTTCTACCCCACTGTTCACCTATATGCATTTCTTGGTCTTCTTCCCTTTTACACACATATTCCTATAATCATTCACATTTACACATTTTAAGATAAAGTAATGCCCCATTTTGTGTGCATAGTGCATTTTCTTTATCTATTGATAGACATATAAAATCATTCTAAGATTTATCCTTTATTGTGTTGCTATAAACATGGATGTCTACATGATACTGAAATATGAGATATTTATCTCTTCTTGGAAGAAACCTAAAAAGGGAGCAGGTGAATCTAGTACATTTTATGTTTTCATGTTTTGAACAATCTACATATTACATTCCATAGCGACTTTAGTAGTTTACATTTCCCCCAACAATGTAGAAGGAATCTTTTGCCCCTGAAGCCTTGCCATCATTTGTTATTTCTTGGTTTTTTGAAGATAGTCATTCTTTCTAGAATAAGGTGAAATATCAGTGGTGATTTAATTTATATGTCTTAAATGGCCAAAGATGTTGAATATTTTTTTATGTACTTGTGGGTTATTAGTACTTCTTTTGAGGAGTAGCTGTTCCTTTCATTTACACATTTTTGGATCCAGTATTTTATTTTGGGACATTCTTTTTTTGAGTTCTTTATATCTGTCTAAGGCATGGCTAGACAATGTTTTATATCCTGTTCTATTGATTTGCATGTATACTTTCCTGCCAGCAGTATGCTGTTATCATCACTGAAGCTTTGAAATAAAACTTTGAAATCTGAGATTGATACCTCCTACTTTGCTTTTGTTGTACAGCTGTTGATTTTGCTATTATGCATTTCATTTGTATGAAATTTAGGGTTGTTTTCTCTAGATTTGCGAGGGAAACGACTGGTATTTTTATTGAGATTATGGTAATTCTCATACCAATTTTAGAAGTATGTCCACATTGACTGTGTTTGTATATCCCAGAGCATTATATCTTTTCACTTTTTCGTATCTTGATAATTTTCTTTTTATGATTGTAGTATTTTTTTTTCCTTTGAGGGTGGTAGGACTTTTCTTGTGGAGGTCTTTATGATATGTTATTTCTTAAGTATTTAATTTTCTTGATGTGATTGTGAATGCCATTTTTTTTCTAGTTTCTTTCTCAATGAGTTCGTTATTAATGTGTAAGACTGCTAGTGATTTTTGAGTGTTGGCTGTGTGTTCTTTTTAATTACTGAATTTAGTTACTCATTCTTTTTATCTAAGTCTTTTTATTTATTTATTATTTGGTACTGGTTCTCACCATGCAGCTCAGACTCATAATGATCCTTCTGTTTCAACCTCCCTAGTGCGAGGATTACAGGCATGCACCACCATACCTGGCTTTGGGGCCTGAACAGTGCGCCCAGGATTCCAGGGTCAGCGCACACAGAATCTAGTACTGGGGATTGAACCTGGGTGCATGTGTTTGCTAGGCAGGTTCTGAGACCACCACGATGACCAGTTTTGATGGCCAGAGCAGTGTGGGACTTCCATGTCATGTGGTACTGGGGATTGAACCTGGGTCCTTATGCTTAGATCATTGAGCTACCACCCCAGCCCTCAGTTATTAATTCCAACAGTCTTTTTGTGAAACTGTTGGTTCTTTTCATTAGCAAATAATGATAGCTTACATTTTCCTTCCTTCCTTTCTTCCTTCCTTCCTTCCTTCCTTCTTTCCTTCCTTCCTTCCTTCCTTCCTTCCTTTTTGTTGTCTTTTTGAGACAGGATCTCTCTATGCAGTTCAGGCTGGCCATGAGTTCACTTTGGTAGCCAAGGCTGGTCTCAAACTCACCGATTCTCATGCTTCAGCTTCCTAGGTGCTGGGATTACAGGTGTGTGCCACCATGCCTGGCAATGTTTTCCTTCTTTTACGTATCTTTTCATTTCTTTCTTTTGCCTGACTGCTTTGGATAATGTTTTAAGGACTATGTTGAACAGGATTTTAGAAGGAAAATTTTCAGTTTTTTCTGTTATTTAATGTTTTTCTGAATAAGTTTGTCTTAAATGGATTTTATTGAGGTAACTTCCTTTTATACATACTTTCTTCCAATTTTTAAGTCATGAAAGGATGTTAGATTTTTTTTCACAGACTTTTTTCTGTGCCTATTAATATTGTGATGTGATTTTTGTCTTTGCTTCTGTTTATGTCATGGGTTACATTTATTGGTTTCCTTATATTATACTGCCTTTGCATCTATGGGATGAAGCCTACGTGGTCATGATGTATGATTTTTTTTATGATTTGCTCCACTGTTCTTGTCAGTATATTATTGATTTTTGCAACCGTGTTTGTTAAGAAGATAGTCTGTAATTTTCTATTTTGGCTGGACCTTTATCTAATTCAGAGATCAGAATAATGTTAGCTTCTAATAATTGTTTTGGAAAAACTACTTCCCTCTCAATTTCATTAAAAATTTGTGGAGTACTATTGATGTTAGTTCTTTTCCAACAGCTGGAAAATGTTTTACATCCTCTTCTATTGATTTGCATGTATGCTTTCTTGACGGCAGTATGCTGTTTTCATCATTGAAGCTTATAAATGTTCCTGTAGAATTTGCTTTTGAATAGATCAAGTCCTAGGCTTTTCTTAATTAATAACATTTTTATTATTTCTTTAATTTCATTGCTTGCTGTTGTTTCCTTCAAACATTTCAAGTGTTCTTACTTGAATTTTATTAGTCCATATGTATCAAGGTATCTTTTATTTTGAGTTCTCCAATTATTTTCATATATGGTTTTATAGTAATTCACAGTAATTTTCCAGATTTGGGCAGTGTCTCTTATGATTTCACCTTTTATCCTCTTGCCTTTTTGGGATATGATTGGCAGAGAGATTTTCTCTTTTCTTAATTCTTTCAAAGAACCATGTCTTTGATTCATTCATATTTTGCACTTTTTCTCTCCATTTCATTGCTTTCTGCTCTGACCTTTATAATTCCCTTTCTTGCAGAGTTTCTGTATTTGAATTATTCTTAAATGTTTAGGATCTCGAAGTGTACTATTAAGAAGAAGAAGAAAAGGAAGAAGAATAACTATTCATTTGGATTATTCCCTTTTGTAATGTAAGCATTAACAACTATGGACTGCCTTTACAGCACTGCTTTCTTCATGTCTCATAGGTTCTGTTATGCTGCACTGGCATTATCATTTGATTCCAGGAAATGTATTTTTTCTTAATTTCTTCTGTGATGATTTTTTATTCAAACATGTGTTTTAAAATATCTGTATCTTTGCATAGTTTCTGTCATTTCTTAATCTGATGAGATGAATGATAAATTTAATTCTTTTGCATTTTCTTAGCGATAATTTATTAACGGGTATGCTCTATTTTAGCAAAAGTACATGTGCTGCTAAAATAATGTGTATTCTGTTCTTGTTGGGTATAATACCATGTGACAAGTTACAAAACAGAGGCTTGTCATGAATATTTTCTATTTTGCTAATACGCCTGTGCATGCGCATACATGTTAAGTGGATACTTTTATTTTCTTTCCTCATAACATAATGTTGATTGATGTAACATCAGTACTTAAGTATTGTTATAACGTCACCATATTTATGTTATGTAATATCAGAAAAAGAGTAAGCACTGCTCAGGGAACAATTATGACTTCTTGCTAGGGAAGGAGTTAGTGTGTTTTAGTTTGACTCAACTCCTTTTTTTTTTTTTTTTTTTTTGGAGGGGGGGTTCCGGAGATTGAACTCAGGACCCTGCATTTGTCAGGCAAGCGCTTATTTTACTCAGCTATCTCCCTGGCGTGTGTTTTAGCTTGAACAATATTAGTTTTATAATGTTAGGCATAATTATGAACTTGATATTGTACTTCACTATTAAATATGGTACTAGATGTGTGCGGGTTTTGAGTTATAGAGGGTGTATTGTGACTGTCATTCATTATATGTCAATGAGAATGGCTTAAGATGAATAAAACAGCATTTTAAATGGATGAATGATTGAAAAGTAGGCTAACAAATTGAGGGGGGGGGAGATACATCCCGCATATGAGTGGCATCAGGCAACAAACATGTATTTTGGATGAAATAGAAAATGAAAGGATGTGAAAGCACTCTTGTTTTTGAAAAAGTGCATTGTTCACTGTTACCTTTTGACACTGGTCTCTTTGTTTCTAGTTTCTTAAACCTTCCTATGCAGACTTCCATTAAAGGCACCTGAGTGAGCGTCCAGCCATTTATTTTTGGATTGATATTCCATCCTTTATCTTTCTGAGTTTGCAGTGTCCATTTTCTTGACTGGTCAGTTTCGCTTGACATTCCAATTGTTGAAAGGAGAGCTACAATATTATGGACTGGATTCTCAGGTGTGCACAATCTTATACAGTGTTTTAGCCTCTAGCCCACACATTCTTGCCATAGTCTTCTGCTGCATAGCGCTTCTTTGAGCTTCACGGAAGTCTACTTTTACATCAAAATACACAATAGAGTCCACAAGCTTAGTAAAAACCTTGGATATATAGGTTATTTATATTAGCTAGAATTAGTTTTGTTTACACCAGGTATTTACACTGAGATCAACAAGGTGCACCTGTGCCAAAATCTTACTGGCTGGGACTTCATGGTCACTGAAAAATCACCCCTAATCATGCCTAAATGAAAAGTGTAGCCATCTTAGGCTTTATTTTTTCCTACTCTCCCACCTCTCTAATCCTATAAGGATATCTGAGTAATCCCATTGAATGTATATTTCTATTAATTATCTTTCTCTAAAGATCCCTAACCAATATTGACCTTGGTTACATTTGCTTCAAACAATAAAATCACGTGATTAAGATAATTGAAAAGAAAAATGTACAAGAACATATTTGATGATTCCAAGGAATTGTTACTTTTACTGGGATGATAGTATAATATTTTGAACACATCATATTTTAGAGATATATAAAAAGTTATGTACAGTTGAAATGATACAGTTGCCATGCTGCAGCACAAACAGAATGCAATGTAGACATAGGACAGATCGATCAAATGTGGCAACAACATGATAATTGATGAAGTTAGGTATGGATAATTGAAGATACATTACATGAATAGAACTGAATTTTCTACTTGAGAATTTCCATTGTGAAACATTTGTTAAATGTTTCATATGTCATACATTCTCTACAGTAGATGTCCAAGTTTCAACTACAGACTGGTGATACACCTTTTCTTCTTCTTGTTCTTAAGTTTCTATCTTCTTGGATTGTATGGCTACTGAATCATTCAGCTCTTCAGTGCACAGACAACCAGTGTGAATTCCCATTTCTGATTCTGTAGACTGCCACTGTGGATTCTTCCAGCTCTGATCCAGTAAGTCCAATAAATCCTCTTGAATAATTATAGATATATTATCAACTGCATGTGCTTCCTTAAAAGCTTTAACTAATAAAATAATTGATATATAATGTTGGTTATAATCATGGAAGACTCCCTGGTGAGGTAATTCCTGAATATATAGTAGAGTATGGGCAAGTGAAACACTTTTGGATAATATATATATATATATATATATATATATATATATATGTATATATATCTCCCATGCTTTATATATATCCCATGCTTTACAACCATAAGTTGAACACACTCATAACATGAAAATAAAATGTGTGACTTAGACTCTTGTTGGTGTGATCCATCCATTATTTGCTCTTTTGGAGAGTTTTCTGTCTATATATACTACAGTGAATGCATGGTTGTTTCAGAGGGACCAATCCCACAACAGATTCTTTCCTTAATTGATTTCTTCCATTTTTCTGCATGTTTGAGACTAGGGAGTCCAAAATTGGTTCTCACTTATTATTAGATTTCCTTCTTTTATTTTATTTCATTGACCAAAAATTATACCTAGCACAATGTTATACAGGTGGGGTATAATCTTTATACATTTCTATGTGTTGAAATGTTTTACTGTGACACATGGGAAAATGAGGTAGAATTAATTTCTAGTAATTTATTTTTACTTGTCCCATAAGTGCTCTTAATTCATGATTAATAATACCAACAACAGTAATGATGAGAACTACAACATCTGTCTATATATTTGTGTGCAATGCTATATACTTTGCGGACATATATCAATAGGATAAATTATAACTATCTTTTAGTGGTGAGAAAAAGATAAGCACAGGGATTGTGATTTTACCAACTTCTCTGAATATTTTAAAATTCAGTATTATAACTTGAAGTCTAGAGGCATAGTAGGAATTAGGCAAAAGTTCTTGTTGCCTTCTTTTTTTTTTTAAAGACTTTTTTATTTTATTTTATTTTTTCTTGTTTCAGAACCTTTATTTGTTTATTCACTCATTTTTATGGCCGGCTCAGCCCACCCCGAGGGCAGGGCTGGAGCGGCATGTGGTGCCGGGGATCGAACCGCGGTCCCTGAAGCCGCCCAAGCTTTCCCAAGCAGGCGCTTTAGACCACTGAGCCATCCCGCCGGGCCCCTTGTTGCCTTCTAAAGGAGAAAAATAATACAATGACACATTACATTAATATGGACATGGGGAGCACAGGGAACATGTGCTGAAACACAGGCAGTGATATCTTTGCTTATGATTGCCTATTATGACATAGCCAGAAACACAGATTTAATTTTGTTGAAAATCATGCGCATAGAAATCAGATAAGGTCATGAAGTTTTAGTAAAATTGACTTGAGGAACGTACTATAATACATAAAACCTAATGAAAGAATTATTTTAAAATTTGATAACATTTTAATGCTGCTAAGTCATGCAGTGAATATAAGAACACAATGAGAAATGAAAATAGATTTCCTGTTCCATGAAGTTACCGGCGATCATACTTAGAAGAAAACAGAATGAAAAAATTAATTTTGGTTGTCAGATTTTTTTTTAAATTTTTTTTTCTTGTTTCAGAAATTTTATTTGTTTATTTATTATTTTTATGGCTGGCTCAGCCTGCCCTGAGGGCAGGGCTGGCGCAGCATGTGGTGCCGGGGATCGAACCGCGGTCCCTGCAGCTGCCCAAGCTTTCCTAAGCAGGCGCTTTAGACCACTGAGCCATCCCGCCGGGCCCATTGGTTGTCAGATTAAGATAAAATAAGATACACAGTAATGGAATGTATTTTTTCAGGAATTAAAATATAAAGTTTTAATCTTTAGTTTTAAATAATGCATACAAAAAATTAAACATGAATGTAAACTAATCAATAAATGCTCATCTTAGTTGTAAAGTTAGATTTATAAATATTGTATAACATTGAACTTTATTATTCAATATAAGTTACAAAATGCAGTACCTGAAATCTGAGCTAAATTTATTTGCATTCATGTTTCACATTGCCAATATTAAAATTGGAAGCTCAAGTTAAAATTTTATCAGTATTAAAATTAGTCATAGAACCAAATTAATTATCTGAAAGAAGCCTAATATCACATATGTAAAGTGATAGGTAGGAAAAGGACCTTGCAATGATAAAAACAGCTACAATAAAAAGAGTATCTGTTGTATTTCAAGTAGACACATATTTACTACTTAACCCAGACAAAAGTACAGAGGAATTTTTTCTTAGATTTATGTAAAAGAAAATACTTGTATTGTGGGGATGTGTAAAAAAATACTAAAATACAAAAATAAATTGATGTTTTATAGACCCTGGGAAAAGAATTTTCAGCAAAGTACAAAAATTTCAAGCATTCCATCCTTTAAGACAGTTTAGTAAAGGACAAAATATTTAAAAACATGTCACATTTTATATGAGTACACCTTATGAAATACACTATAAAACCAACAGACTGGGAAACTGATGGAAATAATTTATTTCACCCTAAAAGCAGCCAAATGCGATCTTTTTTATCAATGTATTTTGAATTTGACTGAAAATGTTGTAGTGAAAATATATATTTGAGAATTATAGAGCCTCAGAATTGAATGGGAAATCCATATTGGCCTTTAGCAAGACCTTTGGTTCACTGCCACTCAGCCAGAACTTTTATGTGACATTTTGAAGACCAGAGTGTAGAGTTGGAACTCTAATCTACATTTTGCCCCACCCAGTAAAACACATTCCTCTGTAACTTGTTGGTTTGCATTTGAGACCAAGCTGGCACTTAAGCCACCGAGCTATCTCCCCAGCCCTTCATTTGACACCAAGATATGACTTTACAAACATTCAAAATTTTCAGAAGTCAAATTAATACAAACATAAAATTTAAAATAATGCACCATAGGCTGGCCAGATAGCTCAGTGCACTAAAGAGCCTGCTTAGGCAGATGTAGAGATGGCGGTTTGATTCCTAAAGTGTCCTGCCAACCCCACTTCGGGGGTGTGCTGAGACAGTGATGGAGACAGGGTGTGAGACTGGGCTCACGCCTTTAATCTCAGCTTTTGAGAGGCTGAAAACAGGAGAATCACTATGAGTCTGATCTGTATAGTGAGACCCTGTACTAAATACTTTAAAAAAGAAAGAAAATAATGCATCATACACATTAAAGTCCTTCATACTTTTATATTCTTTTTAAAGGTAAATAGGGCAATGGTCTTATGAAAGATAATATTTTTATAACCATGTGTTTTCATACTCTCCCTGCATCTCTTTACATTGCATCTTTTCTATTTGTGTCTATCTCCATGTTCAAATGTCCAACTTCCTATTTTCTATATCAGTAATATAGAATTAAGGCCCAGAATTGGTTTCTTTCTTTCTTTCTTTCTTTCTTTCTTTCTTTCTTTCTTTCTTTCTTTCTTGTGGATCCAGGGATCGAACTCAGGCCTTTGAGCTTGCCAGGCAAGCACTTATTCTACTGAGCTATCTCCCCAGCACAGTGTTGAACAGTTCCTCCTCATAGTTCTTGAGGATAGGCCCTAACGTGTAGTTCCTTGGAATGTTAATTTGAAACTAGGGTCATTGAAGTTGAAATTAGTGAAGATGAAATCATTAGGGTGGGCTTTATTTTTATATCACTGACTTAAAGACTGGGAAGTTCTACATTTGAACATGGAAATAGACACAAATAGAGGAGATGAAATGTAGAGATGGAGAGAGAAAATAGTCTATAAGCCAAGAAGCAGGGCTTGGGAGAGATCTTTCCCTCACAGCCTCTAAAGGCTAGCACTCTTGGTGACATTTTGATGTGGGATTTCTGGCTTCCACAACTGTAAGACAGCTACATTTCTGTTGTTTATCCCTCAGGTTGTGACATGTTGTTATAGCAGCCTTGTAATACCAATTATGGGTGTTTGAATGAAGTTTTAGATAAAAATATTTGAAAAAGGCACTTACATTGATTTATCAAATGTCATGGAACAAAGCCTATAAAAGTGAAACCTGTTAAAACTTTTAGTGTGCATGAAAGCTTTTAATATTCATGGTGGATAATTGGAAATTAAGAGAGACCCTAAAGTGACTGAGAAATTAAGTTCAATAGAACATTACTTTCTTAATTAATTTAATAGTTCAAATTGTATTTTGCAGGTCCCTTAAGAAGAATACACTAGGGATTGAGTAATAAACAAGAGACAGCTGTGTTCTCTGCTCTCAGGAAGTTTACATCATGTGGAATAAAATATCTGTGTGAGTGCCTGTTTCATTTTTAAACTAAGTTGTAATTCATTCAATAGTTCTATGAGATATTTATTGTCTCCTTTTTTTTGTGCAGGGTCTCACTACAAAGCTTGGACTCATAGTGATCATCCTGTTTTCAGCCTTGCTAGTACTGCGATTACAGATGTGCACCACCATGTCCAGATTCCATCACTGCTCAGGGCACCCAGGGATAGATCCTTAAGGGCAGGCAGTGTCAGGGATCAAACCCTGGCCCCTGTACTTACCTAAGCACACACAGTCCACTAAGCTATCTCACCGCCTCTATTATCTACTTCTTTGAAATTAAAAAAATGGAGGCACAGAGAAAATAAGAAACAAAAAGGGCTGAAATTGAACTTTCCGCTAATATCTAACTCCTAAACCTGTTTCTTCCATTAGTTTTTAGAAAAAAAGTAATGTATTAATGTATGTATATATATATATATATATATATACATATATATATATATATATATATATATATATATATATTGTCTTTTTGAGACAGGGTCTCGTTATGCAGTTGAGGCTGGCCTTGAGTTCACTTTTGTAGCCCAGGCTGGTCTCGAACTCGCACTGATCCTCCTGCCTCAGCTGCCTCAGCCTCCCGAGAGCTGGGATTACAGGCATGCGCCACCACGCCCGGCTATTAATGTATATATTAATATAATTCACATATTTGGGATTAGGCTATCAGGTCGTGTATACCTGAGGTATATTAGGGAAAGTTTCACATAGAAGTATTGGATTCAGCTCAAAGGTACCAATTAATAACTAAACACTTTTAATTTTTTTTTATTTTTGGTGGGACCATGGTTCGAACTCACGACCTTGCACTTGCCATCCAGTCACTAGTGCCATGCAGCTATCTCCCCTGCCCCAAAACTTTATTTGTTTGTGCTATAGCAGGCTGAGCCTACCCTGAGGGTGGTGCTGTTGCAGCATGTGGTGCTGGGGATCTGACTGTGGTCCCTGCAGTTGCCTAAGCTTACCTAAGCAGACACTTTACATGGCTGAGCTATCTCTCTGGCCCTAAACACTTTTTTAAACTTACCAAATAAAACCATTCTTAGGGCTGGCCAGATAGTTCAGCAGACTAAGGCACCTGCTTAGGCAGGTACAGTGATGGAGTTTGATTCCTGGCATGCCCTGTCAGCTTGGTCTCCTGGGCATGGTGAGATGATGATTGAAACTGGGCATGGTGGCACCTGCCTGTAATCCCAGAGCTTGGGTGGCTCAAAACAGGAGGATCACTATGAGACGGATCTGTACAGTGAGACCCTATAAACTTTGTACTAAATATATTAAAATAAATTTTAAAAAGGAGCAAAGGCATTGTTACTTCTGAGTAAAACATTTTTTGTCAATGAGAAACTGTACTCGCTTACCCAGTCTTTTAGTGTAGGTCATATAACAACTAGTAAGGTATTGATTATGTACATTTCTTCTTTTTTTGTGTGTGAATAGAAGGCATGTGCTTTTCACTATTGGTGTTGGTAAATTCATAGGGTAGGCTGAAAGACGTGATTTGTCTCTCTCTAGACAATGGCTGTGAGATATAGTCACATTGACTTAATGCTCGAAAAATAACTTACATTGCCCCCAAATTCCCTTACAATAAAATGCACTAATGTGCTACTCTCAGAGAGGATGAAATGCACACGTTAACATAATGAAATTTTTCTCTGTCCATTGAAAGATAGTCCTACCAAGCAGAAAGTGGCTTGAGGAGCAAGCAAAGAAGAGTAATAGGATAAAATTAACGTATAATGACTTTCAGCTCTGAAGGACTAGTGTGTCCATTTCTGGAGCACACATAGACTTCTTAAAGAGAATAATGTGCCTGGTGGCCCTGAAAGTGTTTCCAAGGGCTTTGCCATTCTCTTTTGCCTGAATATTACTATGTAAGCCCACTTTCTCAGGTACTCACTCTTTGTTTAGATATATTAATATGCTCTGTGAATTTTGTTCTCTCCCGGGAGGCATTCCATTTATTTAATGTGTATTTGCCTGTCTATAACCTGATTCCCTGATTTTTTAGTTTAGCTCTTAAAGGCAAAGTACCTTCTAAATCATTATATGGTACTTAATATTACTTGTACACACTTGTTTTCATTCTATTTATGATGTACAGTACATAAAACTTTGCCTGCTCATTTTTGGGTAAATGTTCTCTCTTTTATAGTTTTTCTCTTTTTATATTTTTGTGAAAACTTTCTGGCTAATTTAGAATCTATTATATTACTTTCATAATTAGCATTTTAAAGTCATATAATGCTAAGAGCTTTGCTATAGTTTTTTAAATCAGCATTGCTATTTATGTGGGAAAGAGAAAATTAGAGACTTTCATATAGAAGCTGACTTATAGTGTGAATATATATCTTATATAATATATATGTATACTATCAAGTGAAAATAAATATTACACAATGTTTACATTTCTCCCACTTTGTCACATGCATATAAATGTTATATTTTAATGTTTATGTGACTGTATTTATATATTTAAATACAAAATTGTAAGTATTCTTTGCTTTGGTTTGTAAAATACAATGTAACCATCGAAAATTCATATAAACGTCATGCAAAGGCATGATATGAGAAATCTTAAGTTCTTAACATTCTTCCTACACCACTTCATTGTTTGACCTCTGGAAAGCACTGGAGGATTTGATGTTCTGGCCCTTAACCCTACAAAATGAGGACTAGGCTATTGTATGAGACTGTAGAGAAAAGGCCCTTAACTTTGACTGAAATACAGAGCCTGACTAGGGGAAGAGACACGTGTTGGTGTTACTAAAGAGTTCTTACAAAGAAGGTAGTATTTAGAGTATCAGAGATGAAGGGCACTTGTTAGGATGATGATCACATAAAACCAGGTAAGAGGAAATACTTTGAAAATAATTATTTGGAATATTTTAGAAAGGAAGAGGTAACATGATCATTTTCAACGTACATGTACTTCAAAAATTCTAAAACTACTATAAATTCTAGGTTTATCTGGAATTTCATTTTTTGCTTCAAAGTCTTTCATATTTTTATTTTTTTCTATTCATTCATATATGCTATTATGTCTAAACAGACAGCTCTCAAATGTATTCTAATCACAACTTTTATCATTAATTGCAGGTTGGCATTTCCAGATGTCTTCTGGATAAGCTCTATTTGGATGACTGGGACAGATATTTGTAGTTTAATGACCTACCTATTGAATGGTGGTTCAGATTTATGTTCAAGGTGCATGCACTGTTTGGACTTATGACTTGCTGCTTGGAGTTAAAGACCTACTTTTTGTATAGTAGGAAATACATTGTTTATATAGCCTTAATATCTTTTTGTACCATGCTTATAAAATACTCTTAATTTTTTTCTGATCTTACTGTAGAATACCATAGTGTAGTTTTATGTTCTATTATACATTACAGTACTATATGTAAGGGTTATGCAAATAAAAATAAATCATCAAGTAAGAGTGTCCTTTGTCAATATTTTTTCTTTTTTCTTCTTGGAGGGAGATACTGGGAGCCTATCTCACAACCTTTTACTTGTCAGGCAGGTGCTTGTGCCTCTTAACTATATCCTATATCCCAGTCCAATTTCTTTCTCTTGTATATTATAATATATATACTATGTATGATTCCTCAGTTAGTGATCAATTCACTTAATGGCCTATTTGAGGAATCATAGCTCAGTATTAAAACAATGAATGCCTGTATACTGCCATACACCTAGAGTTGTTAGAGAAGTCTGCAGAGACTGATGATGCATGCCTGTAATCACAGCACTTGGGAGTCTGACGCAGGGAAGATTGTGAGTTCAAAATCAGCCTATACTGCACGTTGTATTTGTAGCCAGACTGAGGTACACGGTTAGACCTGGACTCAAAACTAAACAAAACAAATGGCATTATCAGCATCAAATTTATTTGCAATCTCTTCTGTAAGTAACTCAGATATGCGACCTCAGCATGAGCTGAGATCCTTTTTTGGGCCCCATTTCCTATGACTTGTCAAGTTCTATATGGTTTAACACTATAGTACATCTTGTTTCTTGTGCTACCAAGGATTGAACTCTAGACCATGTGCTCGCCATGCAAGCACTTATTCCACTGAGCTATCTCCCTAGCTCGGTACTATGTCTTCTTTTATGTCAATGTGCTCCTCACCATTCATATTGCTACCATCTTATTTTGCTCTCTCATTACATGTTATCTATGTTATGGTAACTGTGTGGGATATATACAGGATGATTATTATCATATGCTTCCCACTAGTTTTATGTTTGATTCCTTTGTTACATAAGCACTTCAGTCATATGTAACTACTTGTAGCTCTTCTTGTCTTTTATGCTGGATTTTGCTTGCCTTTGTTTCTTTCTCTTCTTTGAATTCCCTTTGCATCTCTTTACTCATTTTCTCTGCCTTGGTAACTCTGATCTGGTCCCAAAGTCCCAGCTTAAGTATTATCTCATCAAAGCTTCTATAAGGGACTTAATTGTATTTACATGATTCTTTTTACATAATGCTTTTGTCCATATTCTGTTCTAAATATTGTTTTAGTTTTACATAAATTTCATTAGACTGTGTGTTTCTTAAGGACAAGGATTATATTATGTTCATTTTTGTACTACTAAAGCTAGAACAAGGGCTCATGTAGATAATTCTGTTTGGTTACATGAATAAATTAATATAAACTTCATTATTCAAATTGTGATCAATATACCAAAGGTAAGAATTGGAATAGAGGTATAGTGAACTAAAATCATTGGCTACAATAAAGGCAATGGATAATTTCATAGTTAATAAAGCCTCTACTGCAAGGGAATGACCTTATCACACTGTTTATACTTTAGCTGCAATATATAGATCAATATAGAATTGATTTAAGTAGGAAGTTGAAATGAGTTCTTTCATAACATGATATACTTCATATTTGCAAATATTTTGAGTGCCAGCAATTTTGCTATAAATCATGGAAGTTCCATAGCACCAAATTAAAAAAAAAAACCTGAGGACTGATTGTGGATTAAGTATACATTAGAATAAAAGGGAAAAATTTCTGAGATTTGAAACTTTTTAATTTTGTTTTCAGCTAAATCTCTCGCACTAGACATGCTTTTTAGACAATTATATTAGCCTACTAAAATTTGTGTTGTTCAAAATGAATATTTTTTGTCAAAGATAATAATACTGTGGTGAGGTACAGTAACAAAAATATGTAGTTACTTGAATAATTTTTTTAGAGTTTTTTATTTATTTCTCTTAAACCTCATTTATTTGCTTGTGTTATGGGTGGCTCAGCCCACCCTGGGGTGGGGGTGTGCAGTGTGTGGTGCCAGGGATCGAGGAGCAGTTGCAGCGCTTGCCTTAACTTTCCGCAGCAGGCGTTTTAGACCACTGAGCCATCTCGCTGGCCCACTTGAATAATTTTTGTAAATCACATTTGGTGATTTAGTTTTGAAAATGAAGGTGTCTTATTAAATTTGGTCTTTCTCCATATTTCATAACTTGGAATCTGAAACAATGACAAGTAACTGCACTCATGTATCATTTTGTCTTTTGAGGTAGGGTCTCACTATTTATTTATTTATTCAATTTATTTTTATATTATGGCTGGCTCAGCCCACCTTGGGGTTGTGGCCTGCACAGCATGTGGTACCAGGTATGGAACTGTGGTCCCTGCGCTTGCCTAAGCTTTCCTAAGCAGACAGTTTAGACTGCTGTACCATTTTACTGGCCCAGCGTCTCACTATTTAGTGCAAGCTGGCCTTGAACCCATGGGGGCTTTTCTACCTCTTCCTCCAGAGAGATGGGATTGGAGGTGTGTACCACTATGCCTTGTGAAGCACTCATTTTGTAATCCTTTCATTACACAATTGGCACACCTATGCAACTTTATATATCCATATACTTTTATCAATACAGCATCAACATTTAAGCAGTAGATATATTTCTCATGAAAGAAGAACTAGGTATCATGTGGACTGTCCTGAATAGAAACAAACATTAAAATGCAAGTTTAGCAGTTTCAGTGCTGATATAAATATAGCAAAATTTTACACCCACTATATATTTGTATAAGTCATCCACAGGGAAGAAACAAAAGACAAAGACAGCTTTTTAGAAAGGTTTATTACTATCCTCAAAATGCCATGGTGTCAGGGGTGTTACTACTGTTCCTATATTTATGATTAATTACTAACAGAACAATTCCCAGAAGGAAAGGAATTGATCCAACAATGATGTAAGCAATCCCCCAAAATGGATTTTTTCTTCTCACCCATGAAATAGTGCTCAAGATAATCAATTTCCACTTGTCAAAAGAATGTGCAGTGTAATTGTCTATGATATTCAAAAGTAGTGTCCAGCTGGTAATGTTGGATGCAACTCCTTTGTCCATTCTCTAAGACGATACAACTTTCAAAAAGTAAGCAATGTTGCAGTGCATCCAAACAATAAAAAACCTCATTTAAGAAGTCATTCTCATCTTCTAAATCCAGCACATACACTGGTTTAATGCCATTTACTTGGCATGTCATCACTTTAAATCTTTTTTCCAGGCTTCCTCCTACAGGAGCTCTCTGAATTTCTCGTGTTTCTCTGTCCACCAAGCCATACCTTTCTTTTTCAAACGAATACATATAAGTGCAGGATCAGATTCACTGGAGACCAGAATAAGTCTAAAGTATCAGTAAACACACTATTAAAAGGAGCTCCATGTGGAGAAACTGTTAGGTCTTCATTTCTTAGATAAGGCTCACATTCCTTGGGTGGATTAAGTAAAGCACTAGAATCTCCACTTAGCTGACTGTCATCTTGAGATTTCATGTAACATTGATGATCTTGATAGAAATTAGAAGGCCATAATACTAGAACACATTGCCCTCAAATGCTTTTTCTAGTGTGAAGTTAATGGTGTAAAAGCAAGGTGTTACCACTGGGGACATACATTTATTGCAGGGACTGCAGGACTCTTTTCTGGTGTAATCAATCTTGATCTTGCGGATGTTTTGGGGAGTTGAGGAAGATGCCCATGTCAGTGGGGACAGGGATGAGTCTGAAGATGAAAAATGTCTTCAGTACAGTGCTCACCATGAGGATGTATTGCTACAAGGCTGTGTTGTCCATCCACTGTGTCTTCATGGAGCCACCTGTGCACACAGGTATCTGCAGTCCAACTTGTTTTTGGCATTGCAGTTCATTGTCTTTGAACCTAAGTTCTGACCTCCTCCCATGGAAGCGACCCCCAGACCTTGAGGAGCCTTGAACAGCAGCTACTGGCACCCTCATAGTTTTTGAAAAATGTCAATATAATCTGTTGACTTACAGTAATGTTGGTGTTTTAGTTACTTTTCACTCGTTGCTGGGACAAATACCTGACACTCAAAATGAAGGAAGGAAAGGTTTATTTAGCTCACAGTTCATAGAGGTTTCAGTCCATATTCGGCTGGCCCAAGGCTGAGTGGAGCAGGGTGGAGAGCATCCATTTTATGGCTTGGGACAGCAACAAAATGGTGGCAGAGGCAGCCAATCAGTCAGGGCAGCAGAGCAGCAGCAACAGCTCGAGTCTGTCTCTCTGCCTCTCTTTATATTACATCCAGGCTCTCTGCCTTAGCCTCTGCCTTAGGCTACACCGATAATCCCAGAAGTACTTCCACCCATAATCCCATCAGTACTAAAACCCATAGTCCCAGGGATCATGCATCAAGTCTCAAACTCTAGAAGTCCCCGCCCAATGACTCCATGAGGCTTTGGGGGGACAACTAGACATAAACCATAACATTCCGCCCCTGGACCCCCAAAGTCTCATACATATCCCTTTTTACAAAAGACATTTTAGTCCACCTGGAAGAGTTGCCAAAGTCCCAACAGTTTCAGCATTGCTGAAAAGTCCTAATCCCAAATCTCCTCCAAGATCCAAGGCAAACTCTCAACTGTGAGCTCCTGTACAATAGAAGAGTTAAACGTATCCAACATTCAAAGGCATAAGATAAACATTGCAATTCCAAAAGTTACAAACAACAGGGTAATACAAAACACTGGAACCAACACATGTCCAAAATCCAGCAGGGTAAACGTTAAGTCCCATAGTTCCAACTGGAGAATCTGAAGCAGTCTGCACTGAGTTGTGAGCATCATGCAACTCTGCTCCTACAGCACTCTTGGTGATAATTCCCATGGCTTCTCTCTTAGGC
>PVJA010026638.1:0-29418 GCA_004027025.1 Myocastor coypus
CACCCACCCACCCACTCATCCAATAACAAACGAGCGCCTCTGGTGTGCTAGCACAGCCTACGTGCTGATGCTGTGCAGAGGAGTTTCCACTCTGGTGCAAGGAGACAGGAAACAATGCAGAAGTTCTCAGCAGGCGCTATTCTGTGAAGAAGACACGGAGAGTTAGTGGTGGGGATCAGTGGCTGGTGGTCAAGGAGTCGTGGGAATTCTTTGTGAGGCAGTTGGAATTAAGATCTGCAGGAGGTAGGTTGGCAAAGCCTTGGCAAAGGCATGCCAGGCAGAGACAGTGTAGGTTCTGAGATGCAGGGCTCCCCTGCTCTGCCATGAGCCTGTGTGGTCATGAGGGTTTGGTGGCAGAGTGAGATCTGGAAGTCAGGCAGGGATTAGGCCAAGCAGGCTTTGGGACAGAAGCATGTTTGGATTTCATCCCAAATGAAGAGGGGTCCTTTGGTGGGTTTCGATCCCTCGCTTAAAATGGAACTGATTTCCACACCCAGAGCCTGCGCTGGCTGCTGCTGCAGGACCCTTTGTGAGGGGATGGCCTGCTGACGGCAAGACCAGCCCAGAATCTCACTAGTCACACGACTGCTCCCTGGCAGCCGCCTTGGAGTCACTCAGCCTTGGAGTGACGCCAGCAGGCACACCTGCTCCATGTTTCAAGTTTTGGCCATGGTTGTGGGAACAGGTGCTCTGGCTAATGTTGTAGAATATCGTCGCTGACCCGTGTTCTCCCCCAGCAGAGGGCAGGTCACAGGTCCCGGCCACCTTGCTCTGGGCGCCTTCCCAGGGCGAGCACCTGTCAGGTGTGTTGCTTCCCCCACTGGCACCTGTGGGATCGCAGTTTCTCTGCACAATGCAAGTGGTTTGGGCAAGCTGGCCTCAGCGCTCCTTTATAAGCAGGGGCGCCTGGTTTTTTCGCTGGGTGGTAAACTCAATCCTGTGCGATCACAAAGGGTGAAAGGATCACTTACCACCCTGGGCGGGGGGAGGACAGAGCGTTCCAAGCCTGCAAGCAGATGTCTGTCAGCGGGAGTGGCGAGGCTGGCCACCCACGGACTTCCTCCTTCCTTGTAGAGCGGGAGGCAAATCAAAGGCACCTTTCAGAAAGGCACAGGACTATAATTTTTCATAAGTCTGTACCGAGAAACAAACAGTAAAAACAGTTTGTGAAAAATTACTCAAGCAGAAGAGTAACCTTCCTGCGAGATGGAGGCCTAACTCGCTCAGGAAATGCATTCACCAGGAAGCTGGGAGTCTGCGGTGGGTTACCTCTTGGCTGAGGGTCTCCAGGGCCTGCTCCTGCCATGGAACAGTGTTGCAGGCAGTTGGAAGTGGACCTGGGGCTTCCGATGCCTAAGCCAGGTGGGGGTGGGTAGCTGCACTTGGCCCAGAACTCCAGGGATGACCCTGGCCTTGGTCAGGGACTCATGTGACTGGAGCCCTCCCTAACTCTCCCTGCAGTTGACTCGGGCTCTCTTAGGTCAGGACTCTGCACAGAGGGTGGGGGTGGGGACGGGGTGTCTCAGTGTCCCCTACACTTGGAGCTGCCCCCACACGCCAGGAGGAAGCTGGGTAGCCCAGGCAGCCAACCATGCAGATTTGGCTTCAGCTGTGGAAGGCCAGGAGCCAGTGGTGCTGTCCTCCAGGGCCCCTCTGCTGTGTTCCTGCCCAAGCCCTGATGGCTTGGCCCTGAGAGTGCGGCTGCGGCTGGAGATGAGGTCTGCAGAGGCAGTTAAGTTGGAATGAGGTCCTCAGAGCGAGTCCTGGCTCTCCAGGATGGGGCTCCTTAAGAAGAGATGGGCCCAGAGGGAAGAGGCAGGTGTGCTGAGTTGGGTTAAACTAAATGTGAGCAATTACTGTTCAACTTTCTGTGACCCTGCTTCCTTGTAAGGTCGCAAGAAGGACCGAAGGTAAATCATCAGTAGACTGAGAGTTGCCGGAATGGCTAACCAACTGGAAAGCGCTGCTGTGGTAGTCAAGACCATGTGTACACAGGTGTGCATTAAACAGGAACTGAACAGTGCTCCCAGAATGTAGGTTGAGTAGCGGTCATGCAGTCCCCGAAGGTGCTGTGCCGTGTTCACTGACACATTTGTTTACCGAACAGGATGTGGTTTTTTAATTCTTAAAAAAAAAAAAAAAAAATTATGGGGTCTGGCAGGATGGCTCAGTGGTCTAAAGCACCTGTTTAGGAAAGCTTGGGCGGCTGCAGGAACTGCGATTTGATCCCCGGTGCCACATGCTGCACCAGCCCTGCCCTCAGGGCAGGCTGAGCTGGCCATAAAAATAAATAAATAAACAAAAGTTCTGAAACAAGAAAAAAAAAATTATGTATTACCTGGGCATGGTGGCGCACACCTGTAATCCCAGCACTCGGGAGGCTGAGGAAGAAGGATCGGTGAGAGTTCAAGACCAACCTGGACCACAAAAGTGAGCTCAAGGCCAGCCTGTACTGTACAGCAAGACCCTGTCTCAAAAAGACAAAAAAAATTACGTATTTAGTACAGGGTCTACGGTGTCTCACTACACAGATGGGCCTTGCAGTGATCCTCCTGTTTTTCAGCCTCTCAATTGCCATCTCAGTGTGCCTCAGGGTTGGGGCCAGCACGGCAGGCCAGGAAATCGAACCCCTAGCTCCCATGTCTGACTAAGCAGGCGTTTAAGTCTGCTGAGCTATCTGGCTGGCCCTAGGATGTGTTTTTTGCTTTAAAACCTCCTTGCTACCCAGGTTAGGGGTCGCTTGGTCCCCTGTGTGAGAACTGACGGGTGGCCCTGAGCTCAGTAAACAAAGGCTCTTGGTTAAATCCCAATGTGGCCTCTGATGTGGTTCTTATGCCAAGTAACCCATAACAGTGTGAAAATACAGGGAGATGATAGTGTCCACCCGCCCAGGGAGGTTCAGGGGACCCGCCTGGGACACCCCGATCTTGGATTCTGCAGATTTCCACTGTGTGAGCCGAGCCCTTGCTCAGATGCTGTGGTAGGGAACTAGGCCCAACGTGCCCCCTTTGGACGGGCCCACACTTCCTCCTCCCTGGTGCCATCCTTCCCTGTTGTCCTCTGACCCGGGCTGCCTGGTGCTCCTGTCTTGAGGCATGGTGCAACCTGTGAGCTGTGTAGGAAGGGACCACTTCCAGTGGCTACCAGGATAGCAGTGCCAGCTGCCACTCGCCTGGCGACCTGGACAGGTAGCCCAGTGTCTCCTACACGCCATGCATGCGTGGGTCTCCCAGGACAACAGCCAGAGTGTGCCGCTAGGGGTGTTCCTCGGGGCATCTCTTCCCCACAGCAAGGTGTGAACTGGCCGGGATCATATGCCTCGTCTTCCTGTCCCTGTGGTGTGGGATGGGACGTCAGGTGCCCTGGATGTCCGTGGAGTGTGCAGCACAGGCAGATGTCAACTCCAAGGGTCATAGAGCCCCAGAATGTGCACTGGATGTAGAGTCCCTGAGGTGTAGCACAAAAGCCAAAGTGGATATGCTTCTGTGGCCTTCGAAGTGCTAGCATTAATTAAAGATTAAAAATGACATTTCTCACACTGTATTTTGGGTAAAGGTCAGCATTTTTGGGAAATTTTATTCTTGTTACTTTCCTGCAAAGCCAAGGTCTGGTCTTGAAAATTATTAGGTGTTTCGTTCCAACAAGCCCACTCCCGTGGAGAGTGGCAAGAACACTTAAGTGAGCCTCGGCACACAGGGTGGACGGGGCTCCTGCTCCCATTCCTTCTCTTGGCTGTGCCCACGAAGGTTCCTTCTGCTGGTGTGAAAGAGAAATGGCAGGGAAGAAAACCTTTATGGCTCAGTGCAGGGGAGCTGCGCAAGCGACTGCAAGGAGCCTTGGGAAGGAGGCAGGGAGGCAAAGAATTTATCCAGCAGGGCTGGTGGGGTTTGCATGGGCTGCACTGTGTCTTAACAGGAGCTTACCAGGGAAGGATTGGGGTTCATGTGGAAAACAAGAGAAGTGTGAGTTTAACCATGGAGAAGACGATGACAGCCGGTCTAGGAGTGGCACATCCTTGGCTTAGGGCCCCCAGGCCATGCTGACTCCCAGCGTGGCGACCAGCAGATTTCCGTGTGCGTGCAGACCCAGCAGTGCAGATGTGAAATATTGCCAGCAGTTCCTGGTGTATCTCTGCACTAAAAGGGTTTACAAGTGTCTGTCTGTCTTCCAGCCATCTACCTATTGAAATATCTACCTTTCTATCACATCTGTGTCTCTAGTTAGCGTCCTACCCATCCTCTCTCTGTCTCTAGCTCTCTAGACCTCTCTCTCTGAGTGGCCCATCCCCTGTCCACCCATCACCTCTCCGTCTCCTTTCACTGGCTGCCCTAGCCTAGCCTGCCCTCATTATCTTTTGCCTATTTATTTATGCTTTTTTTTTTTACTAATCAATTTTTTTATTCGTACAAATATTTCTTCACATTGAACTAACAGAAAGTAGTTGTATACATAGAGCAATATTCCATAATAGTAGTGGGCCATCGACAGAATTGGCAGTGTTGGAAGCTGTTGACTTGAGGCTTTTACAGTTCAGCATACTTATCTGGCTTTACTTTTTATGTCTCATGGCTAAACTTTTCTGTTGGGTGGCTAAATCCAAGTTAAAGCAAGACCACTATAACAAAACATGTAATTTTTGTATCTGACAAGATCAATCAAATCCTCTCAGGATTTACCTAGAAACCAGGTATAGCATTTTATAAAACTTTTGTCACTGTAAGCCATCTGGATGAGTCACAGTCATTGCTTGACCAGTTTGCTTTCTGTGAAAGCCTGAGAGAATGTTTTCTCTCTGGGTGACTCTCCTTAGGCACACTATACATCGTTGATCCCTTTCCTTTGTGGCCCCATAATCTCCTTGAACAGAAAATTTGGGGCACCACTGAGTTATAGGATATTACAGTACAATTCTCTTATGTTCTGAGTCCTTCCTGACCTTGAAGGGCTGGGGCCAAAATATTGGCTCTCCTTGTAGCCCTTCTTTTTCTCTAATTTTTGGCCTGCAAAGTTAGGTTCTTAACCCTCCAGAAGAAAAGCTTAGTGATACTATTACTGTATAACATAGAATTGGATCTGCGGAGATTCTCTTCCAAGCTTGAACAGCCTCCTTCCTGCTTCCTCCCCTCCCTCCTTCCTTCCTTCCTTCCCTCCCTCCCTCCCTCCCTCCCCTCCTTCCTTCCTTCCCTCCCTCCCTCCCTCCTTCCTTCCTTCATTCCTTCCTTCCTCGTGTCCTCTCTTTCTGCCTCTCTCTGTTTCTCTGTCTGTCTGTCTGTCTGTCTGTCTGTCTGTCTGTCTGTCTCTCTGCCAGTCTGTCCGTCTGTCTCTGCCTTGCTTTGAGTCACAGGCTGGCCTGCAGTTTGCAGTGATCCTCCGGCCTCAGCCTCACTAATGCTGGAATTGAAAGCAGTAGCACTCTCTAACACTTTTATATAATGAGCACAGCTAGGAAAGGTCTATTGTTCGCGTTGTAAGCATGAGATCACATTTCAGCCCCAGACTTATCCCTCAGGAAATCCTGCCATGCCAGCAGACTCAGGTTGGCTTGTGTTTCTGGCTGTGCGACTTTCTGCAAGGGTTGTCAGGGATCCTGAGCAGGGCGCTGGCCTCTAGGCCCTGGAAGAGCAGGTCTGCCCCGTCCTCTGCTGGCTGCTCCAGTTGACAAGGACCTGGCGTTTTTCCTGGCTCCTGTGCAAGGACTGAGTGTCACTCACACCAAGGCCAGGTCCCTGGGGCAGCCCAGGTGGACGTGCCCTCTGCACTACACACCTCAGGTCAGGTGGTGCCTGCCTCTGCCTCCTGCTGCCGCCTGGTGTCC
This sequence comes from Myocastor coypus, assembly GCA_004027025.1. Lineage (NCBI taxonomy): Eukaryota > Metazoa > Chordata > Mammalia > Rodentia > Myocastoridae > Myocastor > Myocastor coypus. The sequence continues at coordinate 5,816 of PVJA010026638.1, forward strand.
TCTCCTGTGAACCTGGGTGGGCAGGATGGTGGCAAATTGCCTCTGTGGGGAGAAGCAAGGGGGTCTCCTGTCCATGCCCATAAGTAGCAGTGAGGGCCCAGAGCCCAAAGCACCTCCTGCTCCATTCCTGCGACCAGGCCTCACCGATGCCCCATGCTCTGCAGAAAGGCTCACAGAGCTGGACACTCTCCAGGGCGCAGGTCAGGCCACCGCCTCACTGGGCCTGGCCCAGGCAGCGCCGCCGCTCCTTCCCCTCTTGGAGTGGAGGCTGAGGGATGGAGGGAGATTTCTGTACATGGCTCCCTCCCTGGTGCTGCCGGTCCCAAAGCCTTTTTCTAGGCCCATTCAGAAGGCTTTCCTGGGGCTTTCTGGGAAAGGCCCAGTCTTATTTTGGCCCAGTTTTCTTCTAGGCTGCTCACATTTTTCTTAGTTTATAAAGGCTCTCTGTACAATGTGTACAATGCTGTATGTACCTAAAAATATTGTTCCTCAGCTCTCATTTGTCGCTGGGATTTTATGCTTGTCTTCCTAGGTATGCTGGCCGGTCCTCCTACAGTTGGCTCCTAGGCTCTTTCTGTCCTGAGCAAAGGATTGGGGAAAGCTGGGGAAAGAGACTCTGCGGAGTGAGCCCGACCTAAGCGGAAGTAGGAAACAAGCGCCCTCTACCGGCTGGGAGTCAGAAACTGGGAGGGGACGCTGCAGCACAGGCTTTCATGGACTGTCCATCCTGCCTCAGGCGAGGGCATTCTGGCGGGAGCTGCTGCAGCGCTCTCTCTCTCCCCAGGAGCTGGAGGCAGCATTGTGCTACGGTGCCCTGCGGGACTCTGCGAACTGCCCTGAGCTTGCAGCGCTTCCCAGTCAGCCCGGCCAGAGGCGCCCAGGCCTCTCAGGGCTCTGCTCGTCCCACTTGCCATCTTTGTTCCAAGCATTTCTCTGGAAATTTTGTGTCGGTCAAGGTGGGACACAGGCCAGTGTCGGAAGGGGATGGACAGCTGGGTAAAGGATGCTTCGAGGCGCGCCTGTGGGAGGAGGGCGGTGGGAGCCTGCTGCTCCTGCCCACCCTGGGTGCTGCACTCAGTGACTGCTCCTGCCAATGATGCAGGTGCAGGGCAGGGCCGCGATCTCAGGGATGGACCTGGCGATGCCCACTTCTTACCCGGGGCGGAACCGGTGCTAGGTCTCCAGTGTGATGCAGGATGAGATGCGCTGTCCGACCTTTCACTGTCACGCACAACCAAGCATTCTCGTGTTTCCCAGAATCCCACAGCCAAGACTGCTGCTCCTCGCTGCTCATACTCTAGTCAGTACACTTAGTAGCAGGGTGACTGGTATTTCCTTTTGCTGCAGCACTGGAGCAGGCCAGCCATGCAACTGGGAGAAAAAGACTGAGCCCTCCTAAGCTTCACATTCTGGCCTTCCCACATGCTGGCCCCTCAGTTCCACAGACCAGCAGGCAGTGTCCCGGCCCAGCGTAGCAGGCAGGGCGCTTGGTGTGGGCCAGTAGCTAGGGTGCCTGGCATAGAGTGTTGGGCCTGGTCCTGAGCACAGACCAGCAGAGGGTAACAGGCATAGGCCCTTTGTCCTGTCAGAGTTCTGTGTGGAGGGTCAGCGTGGTCCCTGCCGTCTCTTCTTATTGTGCTCTTTAAACCTCTCTTTCCTAGCCACAGTAAAATGGCTCTTCCAGTCTCAGGCATTCCTGAAGGACCACACAGAAGTTAAAGACCACGGGGCCTGGCGGGATGGCTCAGTGGTTTAAAGCCTCTGCTTGGGGAAGCTTGGGCGGCTTCAGGGACCGCGGTTCGATCCCCGGCACCACATGCTGCGCCAGCCCTGACCTTGGGGTGGGCTGAGCCGGCCATAAAAATGAGTGAATAAACAAACAAAGGTTCTGAAACAAGAATGAAAATAATAATAAAAAAAAAAAAAAAAAAAAGACCAGACACTCAGCCCTTTCCATCTACCTCCCCAACCTGGTAGGTCCCTCAGCTCCACTCCATCTTTTCTTTCACTCATGGGTGGCGTCTAGGCCACTCCCTCTAGGCCACTCCGTCAGACCTTCTCAACATGGACGGTACCTAAGCCCTACTCTGTCTGACCTTCTCAACGTGGATGATAACTAAGCCCTATTGCATCTGATCTTCCCAACGTAGATGACATGCAGGTCCCTTCCACCTGACCTTTTACACAGGGTGCCTATACGCCACGTTGCACCTGACCTTCGCAAAGCAGACGGTAGTTGAGCTAGGCGATGCGACTACCACACCGTGGCCGTTTTCTCTCCCCAGTCCGTCTGATGTTTACTCCATGAGCGATTCTACTCATGACCTTTAAATTTGCAACGGATGGATCTCAACGGGCCAGCAGTGCTGGCATCACCAGAGGGAAACTCCCAGGTCCTCTCAGACCTGCTGCGTCAGCTCTGGGCCTGCTTAGGCTACAGCTTGAGAGCCAGTGCCACTGGGTTTACCAGGCTGTGGGCTAGAGGGACCAAAGTCCTATGCCGAGCCTGGGCTTTGCTCCCCCAAAATGAAGTTTACCCTGTTTTCAGTTCCAAGGCAGAACCGCATCCCAAGCAGTGCTTTGGCAGCGTCTCCCGCTCTGCCTTTCTGCAGCTCACTGCCTTTCTGCAGTGACCCTCAGGTGGGCCTTCCAAACCCAGCACCATGCTAGCTGAACTCAGCTGGGTGTAATGCATGGACCACCTGTTAGAAGTCCACTGCAATCCATCCCAGTCAGCTTGATAACCACACACTAACCAATCGTTAGTGGCAGATTTGTGAAAAGTTAACACGTCTTGATCTATTTAGATTTACATTAATGGTGTAAATTATATATGCACAACTTTTGTACTGATTCCTGCTCCAGAAATACAATTTTTAGCTGGGCATGGTGGCGCATGCCTGTAATCCCAGCACTCAGGAGGCTGAGGCAGGAGGATCGGTGCAAGTTTGAGACCAGCCTGGGCTACAAAAGTGAGCTCAAGGCCAGCCTGAACTGCATAGCGAGACCCTGTCTCAAGAAGATAAAAATAAATAAATAAATAAATAAATAAATAAATAAATAAAAATTAAAAAAAAAGAGAAAAATACAAATTGTATCCACAAAAATACTTGTCCTGAAGCAGAATTATGCCTTTTATTTATTTTTTTTTAGATTTCTAAATTTTCCCCAGGTACCTAACTTAACATGCAATGCTTGGTTTCTGGGACTGAACCCAGGATCTTTCAGGTGAGAGGCAAGCCCTGCACTATGCCCATGGTGTTATACAGTTTATATAATTTTCTAAGGTGTGATTTTAAATCATTTTGTGGTGGTGTATTATTTTAGACATAATCTATTAAGCAATCCTCTACTTTGAAAAATTATAAACAGTACTTTAACAAGTCCATTAGTTAATTATATCTTCAGAATAAAAGTATAGAATGCAGTTAGTGAGCTAAAAGTGTTATCAATATTATTTGTTTTAAAAAGTTTCCATTATCTGCTGGGGAGATAGCTTGGTGGCATAAATTCCTGCCTGGCAAGTGCAAAGTTGTGAGTTTGAACCCTGGTCCCACAAAAAAAAAAAAAAAAAAAAAAAAGAAAAGTTTCCATTATCACATGGTTGCAAGGTTAATCCTGAGGGAATTTGACTGATCTTGTCAGATAAAAAAATTACATGTTATGTTAACTAGGTCTTGCTTTAATTTGCCCTGAACCACCCAGCAGAAAGGCATAACCACGAGGCATGAGAAGTCAAGGCAGATTAGTATGCTGAGCTATAAAAGGCTTAAATCAAAAGCTTCTGACATTCTCAGTTCTGCTGATAGCCCACTACTATTATGGAATACTGGACTACACATACAACTAATTTTTGTTAGTTCAATGAGAAATATTTGTATCAATGGTGTTTAGAAAAGTTATCCTGTCTGCATCTTGTACTGAGAACAACTGCTATGAAGACAGCAACGTGCACTGTATTAACTATTGTGGCTGTCCTACTAACGTGTTTTGAAACTGTTAATAAATTTCTTATTAAAAGTAAAAACAAATAAATAAATCCTCAAAAAAAAAAAAAAAAAGAGAAAATTTCCATTATCACGAGGCATGGTGGTGATAATGATTACATGATTATAATCCCAGTACTTGGAGGCTGAGACAGGAGAATCATCTCAGTTGGAGGCCAACCTGGGCTCTAAAATGAGTTCAAAGTCAGCTTGAACTTCATAGTGAGGCCTTCCCTCAATAAACCAAAACAACAACAATAAAATTTCCATTGCTTTAATTGATCATAACGTGGGAACTGATTCTCCAAGAAACTTATAAGAAATACTCCGCCAGGCCTCTTAATTTTAGACTTCAGTTGTTGCACGATGGGTTTCTAGAACTATCATCCCCTTGACATGGAGCTCCTGGTTCAAGGGCCGCAGCGAGCGTGCACCCTGAGCCCCATCTGTGGATGCTGGAGCACGGCCTCGTGCGTCTGCATTTGTTGAGGCTACTTTTGTATGCACTGACCATGAAAGGTGTCAGAAGATGTGAGAGCTTGACAGGCCACTCCGGGCAGCATGTTTTCTTCCTGACAGAAGGCTCGCTCCCCACGCCTGCCTGCTCTGTTGAACAGAGACACCTGTTGTTGACTCCATCCCTCTTGAGGTCTTGAGTGGTCACAGCCACGAGGCAGAGTGATCACTCAGCATGAGCCAGCCCTGCCTGGCCCTGACCTGGCCTTCCCTGGGCATGTCCGTCATGGTGCACAGGAGGAATCTAGCTTTGAGTGTGCCTACGAACCTAGAACACATGAATGTAAATGGTTCTGAGGGCTCTGTCTCCTCCTGGGAATAACACACAGTCTTACTGGTCAGCATCATTCCTGTAAGTATTGGTTTCCATGGCCACAGCCACCTCCCCACGTGCCTGCCTGGCAGGGCTAAGCGGTGCCCAGCCGGGTCATGCAGTTTGGTGTTGTCCCTCTTACACTTAGTACCTCTGCACATTCAAGGGCTGAGCTGGTGAACAGTGGTACAGTCAAGCTACTGAGTTTCCAGCGGACGTGAGGTGTTGACCCATTTGGAAGAGAGTGGTGACTAGCAGAGGCTGGGATAGTTCAGGGAGGGTCAGGTCCTCAGGTCACAGGCCACTTGCAGACAGGAGGAGACTAGTGCTCAGCACGCTGGAGAGACCACAGTGACAACAATTTTCATGATTGCTGAAAGCACTAAAGAAGAATTCAAGGCTTCAAGCACAAATAACACAGGCTAAAGAAGAGGGACAGGCTAACTGCCCTGACTTAATCGCTGTTCTGTCAGGTGCATGTCAGCCTGTGTTTCCAGTTATTGCACACCATGCCCTATAAACGTGTAGAAATATTCAGCTAAAAATAAATAAATACAGTAAATTTAAAAAATCAGTTTAGGCACTGGACTCTACTTCAGAAGCTGTGCCCCTCGGGTGCCCTGGGCACTCCTGGTGATGGGGCGGAGCCAGGGAGCTTGTCCATCTGAGGGTACCTCTGAGTTGCTTGGGTCCCCCCATGCCACCCTGAGGTGGCAGAGCTGGTGGTGTGGCTGTGGAAAGGTGGGGGAGAAGGGGTGCCTGCAGTGTGTCCGGGAGAACAGGTGTGCTTAGAGGTGCAGACACCTGGGAACCCGCGGAGAGCAACCTTAGCTGCTAGAGCCCGCCCCTTCCTCCCCAGGACGCTCTGCGGGCACAGCGACAGGGCCCCTGGAGCAAGGCCTCCCACGCTACCAGGTTCCTCAGCGGTATGGTGGGACAGAAGGACACGGGGCAGGAGCCAGCAGCACATAGTTTTTTTTCTTTTTTCAGGACCGGTGTTCGAACTCATGACCTTGCACTTGCCAAGCAGGCACTTGTGCCACGGAGCTATCTCCCCAGCAGCACATAAAGTGCCAGCGGGGCACCGCGCCCCCTCCTGCCTTGCTCTCCTCTGCCTGTAACTCAGGAGCAGGGCTCCTTTCCTGGACTCTGCTCTGACTCTCTTCTCTCAGTAGATGGCGGTGTTTGGAATGAAAAGGCTTCTGCGTGCCCTGCCAGGAACAGGAACTAGGAAGAGCTTTTATGGCCTGCAGAGAAATGCTTGTCAAGAGCTCAGAAACCTCACAGCCACAGCTCTGGTCAGCTCTGTCCTGCGAGGGGCAGCTGGGCCTCTAGGGGCCTGGGAAGCTCTGGTAGCAACGAGGTAAAATGAAAGGTGGAGCTAACAGTAACAGAATATTTCACTTTGCCTAATATCTAAACTTAAAATAACAACACCCAGTCAGCGTAAGAATCAGCAATGAAACACTTCACCTTCAGCGGAGCCACGTGCCTTGTCCCCCGAGCCGGGCAGGGACCGCGCCAGCCGCGGGGCGCTGCCCTGGCCCCTCCACCCCTGAAGAGGGAGTTTTGGAGTGTTTCCCCAGAGGAGCCCGGGGTTTCACTTGGCATATGTCTGCCGCCAGCAGTGAGTTCTCTCCGTATGCTTCTAACCAACGCGAAGTGACCCAGAAGGCTTCACATTTGCAAGACTACCTTGTTTGCGTCGCCGCTGGAGCGTCTTCATCCGCTGGTGCGTGCACCCCTCTGCACACCCTGGCTCTGTGGCCCACCGGTGCACGCACCCCTCCGCACACCCTTACTCTGTCCCTGCCCTAGCGGGAGCTCAGGTCAGTGTTGCCAAGGCTTATGATCCGCTAAGCGCTGACTTCTGCGCACCAAGCGTTGCTCTAACGAGTAAGGCTCACCCGTTTCTGAACGCTGCCGGAAGTTTGGAGAGACGCCGCTTTCGCTTGTTCCTCTTCCTCCGCCCTCGCAGGGCATGAGCATGGAGTTGGAGACTTCCTGGGGAAGCATCTGGGTGTGAGGGTGCCCAGGAGGAGGGTAGGGACTCCCGGCTTTCTGCGGAAGTACTACAGCTGCTCATGGCGGGAGGGCGGCGTCCGCCTGAGTTGCCTGGTTGTGGGGCACAGGGATAGACGTCAGGAAGGTTGGGCTCTAGGGCTGTGGTAGGGGGCAGCTCCTCAGGAAGGGCGCATGCAGGCCCCTGCCTGAGCCGGAGAGCTGCACAACTACAAGGCCGAGGTTTCTGGGATCCAGCAGCAAGGACCAAGGGACAGCGACGATCCGCGCTTCGGGGGCCTGTGCTTCCGAGGCCTGCGCTTCACGCTGAGGTCCAAGTGCGCGGGCCAGGAAGGACTCCGCCCCGGAGAAGATGGGCAGCTTTGTGCCAGAAGGCCTCCGTGGGGAGCATCAAGGGAGACGGAGGCGGGGACCCAGCGTCCAGGCCAGACGCCACCAGGCAGAGGCAGCAGCTCTATGTTCCAAGGGATTTGGCAGTGGTGTCAGTGGGACTGCATGGAAGGTGGCCTGGGGACAACGGAGGGAACATGGCGCTGATCGCCTGACGCTTTTGTAGCCCTCGGAGTTGCACCTTCAGAACAAGGTTGCGCTTGTAAATAAATAAATAAAGGGCTGGCCAAATAGCTCAGTGGATGACAGGGCCTGCAAGCGGGTGCTGGCGTGCACTGAGACGGCAACTGAGACTGAGCGTGGTGGTGCCTGCACCTATAATCCCAGCTCGTGGGAGGCTGTAAACAGGCGAATCACTACAAGTCAGATCTAGTAGTGAGACCCTGAACACCCTGTAGACCCTTCCCTAAGAAGTAAATAAATAAATAAATAAATATTTGAAAAGAACAAGGTTGCAGCTTGTGTTGCGGCTTGGGTAGGGGACTTGGGAAGAGCTGAGTGACAGCAGAGTGAAGGAGCAAGTCTACCCACTCTCAGAGGTGACACAGTGTTGGCATAGGACAGGGTGTCTGGCAGGAGGATGAGATAGCATTCCGGGCCTGCAGAGCCTCAGGTGGTGAGGTGAAGTAGGCTAGAGCGTCAGAGCTGGGCACCAGGGGCCTTGGGATGCCAGTGGCCCAGGATGGATCACAGCCACACGCAGGTTGCAGGGTGCGGTAGGGGAGGGAGTGGCAGGGGTGTGGGAGAGACCAGCCTTCGACAGTGGAGAAGGGAGCTTGGAAGGAGAGTGCAGTGTCCAGCCGGCACATCCGGTTGTGTGGAAGACGTTTTCCATAAAGGCTCTAGCCCAGTAGGCTGCCTAGGGAGGCCCGGTTGGCCCTGTTCCCTGCCTGCGGGGGACACAGTAGGTGCTGGGGAGGCAGAGGGAGTCCCTGGAAGCCACAGCTGTGCCCTTCTGCCCTTGCTGCCCAGGAGTGTAGGCCCCGCAGGCAGGGCAGGGAGGGTGTGAGTGCTCCCTGGGCCGGAAGTCAGGAGGCTTTTGCCTGCACATTGTCATAGTGGTCCTTACGGGGTTTCCTGAGCACTGCTCCAGCTTACTCTTCTGTGAAGACCTAAAAATGAGTATAAATAAATTAAAGAACAAACTAAAAGCTAATCAACAATGGGAGATAGGTCTCTGGCAGATGGAAAGGGGACCCAGAGATGGAGGGAGGGAGGAAGGAGGAAGGCGGGGGGGAAGGAAAGAAGGAGGGGAGTGGGGGAAGAAAGGAGAGAAGGCAGGGGAGGGCAGGGGACGGCGGGGAGGGCGCTCAGAAAGAGTGAAGCTGTGTCCTGTCCATGCCCCAACTCCCCGCGAGGACGTGGTCATCACTTAACACAAACACGAAAATTAAAAATCCTGTTGCTCATGATAAAAGGGCCACTTTTATTTCTGGGTAGAGAACTAGAATGTTCTCTGTGATTTTATCTTTGTCTGACCTTTAACGAGCTGATGCCCTCCTGAGAGAGAAAGTGACCTTTTGTGTCTCTTAAATTCACCGTGTATCCATCTTGTTCTCCTTAAACCTAGAGCAGAAAGACCAGCGTTAACACAGGCGTATTCTGGCTGCCTTTGGAGAAACCCTCAGCTCACTTTCCCAACGCCCGGAAGCAGGCGCGAGGAGAGAGGCTTCTTGCCAGGGCAGGCTGCGCGTTTAGTTTGGCCTGGTGTTGACTTCCTGACACTGCGCTTCTTTCTCCTAATGTTGCAACCCTTCCTGCCGGCTGGCCTCGGGGTGCGCTTTCAACCTGATTGCGCATTTCATTCTAACCCACGACAGCGATTAATGATTTAAGGTCTGCGGTTCCGTGCCGTCAGTTTCCTCTGGAGCGCTTCCAAGGCAGCACTGACGGAGAGGTGACCACCGCCATCCCTCCTCTGGCTCCAGCACTTTCCTTCCCCTCTAGCATGAAAGCCCCGGGGGGAGACCTCCTTAGCATCTGCCCTATGCCTCTGTGTTCGCCTGGTCTCCTTGGACCTCTCAGAGGCCTTGGACCTTGAGATATGAGAGCCAGAAAGTGCCTCTCAGATGCTGCCCTGGGGCCTCTTCAGTGCTCAGAAGAGGAAATCCAGGCCTTACAGGCACTGCTGAAAGTCTGTGAAGAAGCAACGGTACAGGGGTGGGAAGCCGTGCAGCAGCAAGAAGGTCGAAGAGCACAGCCAGGCGTCCAGATGCCTGGGGCTTCCCGGGCACAGGGGTGATGTGCGTCCAGATGCCTGGGGCTTCCCGGGCACAGGGGTGATGTGCGTCCAGATGCCTGGGGCTTCCTGGGCACAGGTGTGATGTGCGTCCAGATGCCTGGGGCTCCCGGGGCACAGGTGTGATGTGTGTCCAGATGCCTGGGGCTCCCAGGGCACAGGTGTGATGTGTGTCCAGATGCCTGGGGCTCCCGGGGCACAGGCGTGATGTGTGTCCAGATGCCTGGGGCTTCCCGGGCACAGGCGTGATGTGCGGCAGGGGTGTGGGAGAGTGCCTGCTAACACTCATCTCCGTTGCTACTGAGAGTTGCCAGGGAACTTTGGGTCCCTGCCCTGTGACCAATATGTGTTTTCCTCTTTTCTATGTTAGCCCTCTCTCCAGCATTGTGACAAAATGCCTGAGACGTCAATGTATAAGGACGAAGGGCTTACTGTGTCTCTTGACAGTGGTTTCAGGCATGGCTGATGAACTGCTGCTCGGGGACTGTCATGGGGCATCACATTCGGTGGCAGCAGGTGGCGGAGGAAGCTGCTGGGCTCAGGCAAGGAAAAAGAGACGAGGGAGGTTCAGGGTCCTGACGCCCCCTCCAAGGGCAGTCCTGCTGACCCTCTAATGTGGCTTTAGGTCACACCCTAGAGACCTCACTTGCACCACCAGGTACTGTGTAAAAGGCTTGGCCACCTCATGGTAGCACTGTGGCCAGGACCAAGCCTCTAGCGTGGTCTCCAGTTGACGTTCACTTCCTGCTTTTTATTCTAAGAACTGTTTGGCCTGGGGTGTGGCTTCCGATAGTTGGGATCTAGCATTTTGAAAAATATGAAAACCATTTCTGAAATCATGGCATCTGCACTTTGTTTGGAATCAAGTGAATGTTTGAGCTGAACAAATGCTTGTGAAATTTGCTCCCAAGTTTTCTAGGCTTAAAAATATAGCAATAAAAGTGAAGTCCCTAAGGACCATGTGAGACTCAAGCCAAGGGTTCTGCTGGTGAGTAACACCGTCACCTGCAGCTTCATATCCTCAACATTTGGCTTAGTCAAAAAGCAATTTTGGGGAAAGCACAGTGGTTCATCCCAGCTACTCTCCAGGTTAAGGCAGAGGGACCACAAGTTCAAGGTCAGCTTGGCCAACTCTGTCATTAAAAATGTAAAAGGGTAAGGTTATAGCTTCGTAGTGGAATGTCCATGGATTCAGTTTTTTGGGAAAACCACACTTTTTAATAGTAGTTCACTTTTTTTTCTAAGCTAAGTATTCAGCGCATTTAAATCTGATCTTAAAATCTTCTCTGGGTTATGGTTTTGTTTTTATGAGAAAAAATCATTAAAATAATTTGAATAAACTTAAATGCATTGCATAATACATCATGCTTTTGAAAAACTGGAGCTGAACACCTTGGTTTCCACTATTTGCTGGTCCACCCACTGGGTGACCTTGCTATCAGTGAGCAGAGACTGCTGCTCGAGAGACTGTGTAGGCCCGTGTGAGTGTGCATGTGCACATGTGTGCATGTGTGTGTGTGTGTGTGTGTGTGTGTGTGTGTACCTGTCCACGTATGCTCTTCAGGTCTCCAAGAACCTCAGTTGGATTGAAGAACCTGGCTTTCCAAGCTCAGAAATAGCTATCATGGGGACCACAGAGGAAAAGGATTGAAGGTATATGGTGCGCCTAAGGAGAGTCACCTAGAGAGAAAGTATTCTCTCAGGCTTTCAGAGAGAGCAAACTGGTCAAGTGACGACCATGACTCATCCAGATGGCTGACACTGACAATAGTTCTACAAAGCACTGTACGTGGTTCCAAAGTAAATCCTGAGGGGATTTGACTGACCTTGGGAGATAGGAAAACTACATGTTTTGTTGTACAGGTCTTGCTTAAACTTGCCCTTAACCACCCAGCAGAAAAGTTTAATCATGATGCATAAAATATAAAGGTAGTTTAGTATGCTGGGCTATGAAAGGCTCAAATTAACAGCCTCCAACATTGCCAGTCACCAGTAACCCACTGCAATTATGGAACATTTGACTATGTGTGCGATTACCTTCTTTTATTTTTTATTTTCTTTTATTTTTTTTGTGGGACCGGGGTTCAAACTCACAACCTTGCACTTGCCAGGCAGGCACTTGTGCCACAGAGCTATCTCCCCAGCCCCCCTTCTTTTATTTTATTTTAATATTTATTTATTTATTTATTTATTTATTTATTTATTTATTTATTTCTTGTCTTTTTGAGACAGGGTCTTGTTATGCAGTTGAAGCTGGCCTTGAGCTCACTTTCGTAGCCCAGGCTGGTCTCGAACTTGCACCAATCCTCCTGCCTCAGCCTCCCGAGTGCTGGGATTACAGGCGTGAGCCACCACACCCAGCTCAACGATTACCTTCTTTTAGACCAAAGAGAAGAAATCTATTGTACCAATAACCATTAGAAAATTTATAATGTCTATACCCTGTGCTCTGTATAAGTACAATGAGGACAACAACATGCATTGTATCAGTTACTGGGAATGTACTACTAGTGTGTTTTGAAACTATCACATTGTAATTTCTTACTAAAAGAAAAAAAAAAAAAAAAAAAGAAAAGAAAAGAAATAGTTATCCTGGTCCTAAGGTGTTGAGTTCTTACCTCCAGGAAGATGTTAGGACTGCAGGGTTTGGGTCTGGGTGTGCTGTGTTGGACCACTCTGCCTTCCTGATCCCGCACTGGCCTTAACCTAAGAGCTGTAGACAGCAGCTAGCACCAAGCTCTGCTGGGTGGTGCTGAAGTTTTCCCTGCGGTCAAGGAGCGGAATGCAGGTTTACAGAGGGAGGAAGTGGGAGGAGGATCCTGTGCAACTGTCGAGCCCACGAGTGTCTCAGCATCTCCTGTGCTACTGACCAGCAGCACCACCCTGGACAAGCCAGCTGTTCTGAGTCTGGGCTTGTCCCCTGCTCCCTCTGGGCTGATCCATTTGGTTTGCGACTCTAAGGAGTGTGGTGTGTGTGGTGGATGCCACCTGGTGGTCAGCTTGTGACACCCAGCTGAACTGAACTAGCATGGTGCTGGGTGTGTGGGAGCCCCAGTTGAGGACTGTTGCCAGCAGCTTGGGAGGCAGAACTGGAGAAGCTGCTGAGGAGCTGGTAGGGAAACTGATTGGAGAAGCTGCTGAGGAGCTGGTAGGGAGCTGCTGGTTCTCCTGGGCAGCTCTGCTGGGGACCTTGTCTGGCTGGCTTTCCTGCTCAACTTGGCTGTTCTCCCCACAGCAGGAGCAGCTCAGGACCTTGCTGCTGCTCAGAACAGAGAGCTCTGGACTTCACCTTGAGCATCACTTCCGGGCTCCAGAGGGGAAGATGACGCACTGCTCAGTCCTCCGAAAGAGCATGACCCATTGGCCTCCCTGATGGGAGCTTGGATTTGGCTCTTCAGTACTCCAGAGTATTTCCTGAGACAGAGCCATGGTCTCATTTAAATAGCGTGGCCATGGACTTCGGTGATTCCGCACTGACTTCTTTTGTCTGACCTACACCTTCGATTCTCATTTCTTCAGCTTGGCCAGCAATGCCCTTTATAAGTTGTGCTCCTTTCCACACGGCCCAGAGAGGAGCAGGTGCTGTGCAGTCTTTTTCCTTCGGCCTTCTCTGCCAGGATGAGTTCTGTAGCCTTCGTTTGCCTTTGAACATACTGATATTCTTGAAGGACTTGGCCTGTCATCTTTAAAAAAATATTATCCTCACTTCTGGCCATCTGATGATTCCTTGGGATAAGTTCCATATACGTGTCATGAGCACTGTGTCACCTGCTGTGTCCTTCCAAGAGTGTCACACTGTTGTGACACTCAGGTGATGCCTTGTGTCTGTTTCTGGGCCATGCTGAGGTCGGCTTGCCCATTTGACAGCTGGCTCTGGGCCCATGTGTCTGGGCTGCTGTTCCATCAAACACCAATCTGAATATCTTTACATGGATGTGGTGAACACTGTGATCAGTTGACTTTGGGAGCAGCCAGCCTAATGAACCTTGTAGGTTGATTCAGTCAGCCAAGAGACCTCAGAGCAGGTGGTGGGGGCTTCCTGAAGGACCAGTTCTCAGACACTGGCTCCTCCAAGAAGAGACGACCCACCTCCCAACCACATGTAGGACTTGCTGCTCAGCACAATTGTGTTGGACAAGTTCTTGTGTAAGTCCCTTTGTATACCTTCCTACAGGTTCCGTTTCTCTGGCTGACTCCAAATGCTGCAGATTAAAATCTGTATTAGTTTCCCCTTGCTGCTATGACAAGATAATATGACCTTGATGGTTTAAAGTGATACGCAACTTTCTCACGAAGCTCGGGGGGCTCCCTGGCCATGCTTCCCTGGCTTCTGGAGTTGGCCTGCGTTCCGTGTCCCTGGCTCTGCAGTCCTAACCTCTGCTTTCTTCCTCAGCTTCCTCTTCTGACTGAGTGCTTCTGACCCCTCTTCCTTACAAAGATCTCGGGGCTGCTCTGGGTCCCCCAAGACTACCTCCTGGTGGCTCTAATTTTCCCCTGCAGCAAAATGCTTCTGCCATGTTAATGGACAGCTCCTGGGACATGAGCCAGGGAAGTGGTCACCCTGAGGAAGAGTCATGAGCTTATCCAGGAGGGCCCAGCAGTAATTCATCTTGGGACAGAATTCTGCTTTGTCTTTGAACCTTTTAAAACTAGAAAAGTGGCCGGGCGTGGTGGCACACGCCTGCAATCTCAGCACTCGGGGGGCTGAGGCAGGAGGATCGGTGCGAGTTCGAGACCAGCCTGGGCTACAAAAGTGAGCTCATGGCCAGCCTCAACTGCACAGCGAGACCCTGTCTCAAAAAGACAAAAATAAATAAATAAATAAATAAAGTAAAATTAAATTAAATTAAAAAAAACTAGAAAAGAAATTATCCGCACCTATAATGCAATGAAAGGACAAGCTTAGTATAAAAATTATAGATATGTAAATGTAGAAAGACGCGATAGGAGAGGCATCAGGAATCCCCAGGTGCAGTGGCTCTGACAGCCAGCCGGGCCCCTGCTGAGTGGTCTCATGAGCCCTTGTGGCTCATGGCCGTTCCTGGGGCTCAGGCTTCCCTCAGGAAGGGCAGCTCGTGCCCACCACCAGATGCCTGTCAGTTTGTTCCCGGCCTGTGTGGCTCTAGTAGTCCAATGTTCTTCGCTGTCATTATGTTTTCTGTCCCCCAGGCTGGCCTTGTGACAGAGTTTCTGTTGGTACCATGGGCTGGGGACACTGTGTCCCTGGCGTGTCTGTGTCTGGGTTTTGAGCCATCAGATGTGAGGTTCCCCTACAGGCCCTGGGACTCCACCTCTAGGCCTGGTCCCGCTCGGATGGCTCGGATGGCAGCCCTGTGTGTTCAGAGCCGTGTGCCTGACTGAACACCCTACCGTCTCCATCCTCCCAGCAACAGGCTGTTCAAGGTCTCTCTCCAGGGCCTCCTTCCTGAATTTCCTCGCTTGTTGCCTTTTTACAAAACCCGCAGCCTTCGTTCCCTTTTGCCTGGCAACTCTTCACGCGCCCGTTGCATTCCTCTCACATTTGGGGAGCAGGCCCTTTGGTGCAGAGCTCGGAAGCATCCTGGGCGCCCAAGCTCATGACTCCAAGCTCTGCTGCTGCACTTGCTGCCCCGGCAGGGTGGCTTTGCCTCTGACTCCCGGGCCACACGTCCTCCCTCTCTCTGAGGCTTCTTCACCTGTAGCACTGTGAGCCTCGGTCTCTGGCTGACAGCTGTTAAGACAGTGGAAGCGCCTGTGTGAGCAGCTGTGCTTCTTGGCCACTCACTATCTATGTATCTATGTATCTATGTATCTATCTATCTATCTATCTATGTATCTATCTATTTATTTATATTTATTTATTTATTATTTTTTTGCCGGACCAGAGTTCAAACTCACAACCTTGCACTTGCTAAGCAGGCACTTTCCCGCAGAGCTCTGGCCTTTACCCTGTGCCAGTGCTGGCCCATGGCTGCCACGGATGCCTGGAGCTGGTGGGGCCTGGAGTCAGCTGGCTCTCGGAGCGTGGGGCGCAGCAGGTTGCGACGCAGCGCAGAACTGTCCCTTTGCCCAGAGGCAGCGTGGCCTGAGTAGAAGGGTGAGGCGGGACCTGGCTCCGCACCCGGGACAGGGAGCTGCGACTACCTGGACCTTAGCAGTAGGAGTGCTGAGGCTCCCAGCCGCCAGACCCCGCAACTGGCTCTGAGGAGGAAAGGCGACAACACGAGAGTTTGCGGGGCAGCCCCGCAGTCCCGCAGGTCTCGGCCGCCCTGTGACGCAGCAGCAGAGCCTCTCGGTCCGCCGGGACGCGCCCTCCCACACGCGGCCTCAGGCTCATGGAGGAGTCTTGCCCTTCTCGTCGACACGCCGTCGCGCACGAGCTCCGTGGGTCCCTGGCTCTCCGTGTCCCTCACTGAGCCCCTGACTTCTGTGACGCAGCAGGCAGGAGGGTGGAGATAGGATTAGGACCTAGAGGTCGCAACGCAGAACTAATCAACTCTGAGCTCCTTTAATCAAATCCTTCCTCCGAGGCATTGGGAACTGGGGCAGAGAAAATGAGTGCCGAGGCGGGGTGGGGAGGCGCAGCCCCTTCCCACCGCCTGTACTGGTTGACAGGGGCCAGCATCCTGCTGGGCCTGCGTGTGGAGTCGCAGCGCCCTGCCAGGCCGCTCCTGGTCCCCCTCTGTGTGGGTGGAGTTCCAGCTCTAAGCCTGCCAAGTTCCCTGTCATCCGCCGCTCAAATCCAAGAGTCTCAGCCTTTTCCTTCCACTTTAAATTTTTAAGAACTCTTACGGGGGCTTGTGTCGTCTAATGATGCCATTCCTTGGTGGAGGCGGCACAGAACAGAGCTGGATTCTCCTACCTGCTCTTCCCTCGCTTCCTCTCCTTTTCCCTCCCTCCTCGACCCCGTTCTCTTGGTCCCATTTGCAAAAGATCTCTGTTTTCTATCACGTGTCTTACATTTTGCCCTTTAATCTGTTTGCACGATGAGCTTTTACAGAAAAGAACTCTGGTGACGTTAAGTGTGTGTGTCTGATCCATCTGACATTAGGGTCTCAAGGTGCGTTATCCTCTACCACAAATGGTTCAAGGTTGTTCTTCCTTATGGCTCCACTGTGCATAAGAGCCGCACTCTCTTCATCTGCTCAGCTGTTTATGGACCTACAACCTACTTCCAAGATGTAGAAATTCCAAGTTGTAGTGCTATAAACATGAGTGTGCGTGCATTATTATAATATGATGTCTTTAACTTTTTCAGAAAGATACTTGAAAGGGACCATCCAGGTCAAATAGGATTTCTATTAGCATTTTTGAGTAATTTCCATACTGATTTCCCACCAACAACATAGAACAATTCTTTTTCCCCCACAGCCTCTGAAGAATTTGATATTATTTGATTTTCTGATGATTGACATTTTTTGTGGAGTAAGATGGAATTCTGCAATGTTTCAACTTGCATTTCTTTTTTTATTCATTTTAATGTGAAAAAATAGCAATGAAACAGCTTCAAAATAGATTAGGACAGTTATAATAATGTATACATTGCATATTATTGTCTTTGTAGTAGTTATTCAGAGGACAAGATGTAGACCTGATATCTTGTCTAAACAATATTAGTACAAACCTTTCTTCTGAATGATCAAAGAGAAAATAGCTGTATATCTACCCCAACCGTCTTAGGATATCTATCACCTATCTATCTATCTATCTATCTATCTATCTATCTATCTATCTATCTCATAATAAAACGGTATTGCATTTGTAGTTTTGCAAAGTTAGTAAAATGAGATGCAAGGTTTCCTGGTGACCAACAGCTGACTTTAAGCAGACAGGACATTTATCTCAGGACCGAGGTAACTTGTTTGCTTTAGACTTAACTTGCATTTCTAGTGGCCAGAGATGTTGGATGTTTTCTCAGGCCATTTGTACTTCTGAGACATGTCTGGACACTTCAGGTGCTCATGTTTGGTTGGGTCTTTTATTCCAAAGGTCTCTTGTTCTTGAGTTCTTTATATATTCTAGGTATTAGTCCTCTGTCTGAAGAATAACCTGCATTGCCCTCCCCCATATCCCATTGTTTTTCCATATTCACTTATGTCAGGAAATATGAACCATATCTCCAACCCTGGTTGGTGTCCAGGGGGAGCTCTGGGCTCCTGGCCTCACAGCCCACCGCTGTCCTGTCTTGACTGGGCTCCCGGCTCTCCCATCCTGCCCATCTGTCTCCACACAAGTTCTGCTGTGTGGTGGTGCTAGGTGCTCCCCCAAAGTCCTGTTTGCTCCTGAGGGTGTAGGCTTTGCTGCTCTTAGCTCAGGGGTCCTCCCCTGAAGCAGATGTACTCTCCTCTGTCCTGGCCTATCAGAACCAGTGCCCGCCACACCAGACAGCTTGCCTAAGAGAGCAGCAGAGGAATGGCACAGCTCTAGCCAAGTGGGCGTGACTACCCAATGACGTGGCCCTCTGGGTTGATACCCAGGGCATCGCATAGGGCTGGCTTAGGAGTTAAGGAGAGATAGGTAGCTTGGTGAGAACCAGCCTGGTAGCCCTGAATGCAGCTGTCACATGGCCTGATGGTACAGCTGTCACGTTGTCTGTGTGTTTTAGCCCAAGCACCAAAATCTTCAATGTTGTTTGAGGCACTGTAGATACCTACAGTACAACCCTAGGCTCACTGTGGCTGCAGTGCTTCCTGCCTTCCCATCCAGAAGTGTCACTTTGAGTGACCCGGATGTGCCTGTCTCTCTGCCTCAGTTTCCTCAGCTGAGTCCCACGAGGGCTTCTACTTGGCAGCAGAATTGTTAGAATGATGTGAGATCACAGAAGCCTTCAAACAGGCCAGACAAATAGTGTTATTTCTCAAAATGTAAAATCTGGTTCCTTACATTGGAATTGAAGTTCCCAGGATTCTAGCCGTTTCATCAGGAGCCTCAGAGTTGGCCTTGGCTTTGTTCCACTGGGTCACAGTCCTGCACCCTATCCACTCCTGTGCCTCTGAAGCCTGTGAGGTCCCCTGATTTCCCTCTGTGTAGAGGAATCCCGGGGTGGCCAGGTGCCCTTTGTATGTACTTCTAAGAGATTGGGGTGAGCCATCTCCCACTCTTTGGTCCAGTTCATCACTGCTCTTGAGGAGCCTATTTTATAAGTTAAAGGTGATGTTTCAGAGTCTTCCAGTGCCCTCTAACCCCTTTCTATGGAATGTCCCTCCATAAAGACACCAATTCATCCATTCAGTGGGTCCCCTGGAAGCAAAGAATGGATATGGGGGCATCACCCCAGTTGGGTCTCCTTGGTTATCTGAAAGCAAATTAGACGTTATATTTTCTGAAAAAGTGAGCCAGCCCAAATTCAACATGTCTTAATTTTAACACTGAACTATGTGTGATACAGGTCGAGTTTCTGCAGTCTAGAAGTGAACCTAGTCCAAATTCTGAAAGTTCTGGAGCGCTGGCAGGATGCCACCCGCGTGACACTTCACACGGAGCTTGCTCTCCTGCCCGGCAGCCCTCTGCCTGACCACGTGCCTGCTCCCGTGCCTGGGGCTTGAGCTTGGCCTGCTGCCTGGGCTCAGAGCCGTCTCCTGCAGCGTGGCCACTCCGGCTCCCTGCCTTCCTGTGGATGGGGTCATGAGCTTGGCTCAGCCCTCGAGGAGCTGCAGCTTCCTTCCCAGGCCCATCAGTCACGATTTCCTCTGCCCAGTGCTGACTGCCGTCTCTCGTTGGCTGAGAGCTGGCCAGATAGCACTGTCTCATCAAGCTTCCCAGAGCAGCACCTCGGGAGGATGGTGTAGGACCCTTCCCCACCGCAGCACTGACTGATGGAAATCACCCCAGAAACGGTCTTTGTGAGGTGATCTGGGAGCTTCCAGAAGAGCTTTAGAAAGTTTCAGGCCACAGTGAAATAGTTCAGGGTCCAACTTCACCAGCAGTTCTTATTCCCTTGTCTGTGGTTTGTCCAAAGAAGTTCAAGTATCATGAGGATGGATTAAAAGAGCCGAGCAGCACGGTTCCCTGAGCACTGCAGATGCCTCCCTGGCCTACTCAGAACCACAGTGCCCTGGGACATGCAGGATTCAGACTGCAGTGGCAGAGGCAGGGAGCGAAAAGCAGAGGGACTCAAGACACTACAGCGCCTAAAGCTCAGCGCTGCTCAGGCAACAGCCCTGGCCTGTGTCTTTGGGGGAAGATGCGCACAGTGGCTGTGGGTGGGGGGGCAAGGGTCTCCCTACATATCCTTGCAGGGTGATCTGAGGGGTGTCCCCTTTCTGCTTGTCTTTTCCCACATGGTGTCCCGCTGTGAAATCTTTACTTGACTTATTGTGATACCTACAAATACAATGAAAACTTTGAATGAAATAATCTCTAAGGTGCCTGTAGATTTGTAGTAGTGAGATGATAAAGTATCTCATTACATTTCAGATATTTAGTTCCAGTGGTAAAATAATATCCCATAAAACATATTTAAATCATAGAGCAAAGCCTTTTGTTCAGTAACATTCCTCTCCCTCTATGTAACATTAAAAGTGAACTTACTGATGCAGGAGCCAATACGTGCTTAAATTAATGAGCTCATGGGCTGCAGCTCATCCGTGGGCCTTACTGAGAGCATCTGCGTCATTTCTGACAGGTCCGGTACCCGTGGGCTTGTGGCCGGCCGGCTCAATTGCTGGAGTTCCGCGCCACTGGAGCAAGGCTCTCTTAACAAGATGATCTGTCATCCCTCGGGCTCTGTTTTGACAGTTACAGACATGATAGTGTCGCGTCTAGCGTCAGGGCGCTCTATTTGGAGCCTGAGATGAATTCTCGTATTTGTTATCCATGAAAAATGAGATGTATAAAAAGGCACCGCTTCAATCAAGAGCTCCTGCATGGCCAGCCCTGCCGCTCGTGTGCAGGAGGACGTGCCAGGTCACCTCGAGGGCACGCTCTGGGCTCGAGGGGAGCCCTGGTCCGGAATGGGATTTGTGCTTCATTTCATTTTAAGAGGACAAAGGGTAGAATGATAAACACACATAAGCTGTTCCTTTTATAATAATTTTAAATTATGTTGCCCATGATGGAAACTCTGGTTCAGAAAACTTTCCTTGAGAAAACTTCATTACGACTATGTAAACCCAGCCTGGCATGCACAGGGCAAGCAGATATTTTCAAATATTGAAATGGACTTGCTGACAATGGGTGCCTTTTAGTGTAACTCAGCCCATCCAATGGTTTAATTAAGGTCAATCTATCATGAAAGTGTTCTGCCCTGGTACCCAGATGGAGAGCATTGGAGACATTAAAATAAGAAGGCAATGATTCCAAAATTGATGGCTCATGAACTTCCAGAGCAGTCGGGAACATTCCCAGAGTTCCCGTTTGGGACAGAGAGTCTTTTGCTCATGCCCTGCCTGGCTTGGCTCAGCGTGCAGAGGTGTGTCAGTGCCGGCCACCACCAGTATCCCTGCATGGCACGAGGTGGGGTGGGGTGAGGCTGGTGCCTCCCAGCGTTCCCTGTGGCCCTGGTGCCGTGCTCAGGGGCCCTCCTCATCTGAGAGCTGAGATGTCTCCCTCAGTTCTGTGGGCGGGGAAAACTGGAGGCTTTCTCCAATGTAGGTCTGGTCATGAGAACATCTGGTGGGGAACCAGAATCTACTTCATAACTGGCATTTTAACGTATTTCAGACCTTACTGAAGGCCTTCACCAAAACCGAAAGTCATACCTCACTACTGTGCCTGCTGGGATCTCCCCCTGGCGAACCCCTTTCACACTTTTCGTGAGACATTTGTGTTTCCTACAATCTGTAAGAAGCAATGTGTAACTCAGCACTTCCGTTTGAGCTCAGGCTAATAAGCACGTGGCAGTTAAAAGTTTTTTTTAAATTGCATTTAGTACAGGGTCTAAAGGTTGTTGATTTATTTAAATTATGTTTTGATTTTCTAGCAGTTTTATATCTTAATGTATTTTTATATTATAGAATTATTTCATAGTAGATATTTTAGCAAAGACACTGCATACATAGTTTCTGATGATCTTCATTTTGATTTGGCCTATATAGGAATATGGTTTTACCATGAAATATTTCTGATGCTTTTGGAAGTGGGTGAGATGAAAATTTCCAAGGATCTGAACTTGGAAATGCCCAGGGTCAAGCGGACTTGGTCCCTGGAGGTAGATACAGAGCAAGGAGCGATGGAGGCCTGTACCCTGCGTCTGAGAACTAACAAGTTATAAATCAGTCCAACAGGCACATATGCTGTGTTCACACACACACACACACACACACTCATATGAACACACACACGCACACGCACACACTCACACACACACTCACATGCACACACACACTCATATGCACACACACTCACACGCACACACACTCACACGCACACACACGCACATGCACACACACACACACTCACACACTCACACACACACTCACATGCACACACACACACTGGAAGTTCACGCACATCAAAGAGAACTGCGTCTGATGACTGTCTGGGAAGTCTCTGCAACCCAAGCTCCAAGAGTGGAGGAACACGGCTGCCTCTGCCCTCTGGGCTTCAGTGTCACCCCAAGCAGCTTAACAGCTTCAGTGATATGAAATAAAATGGCCTGGAGTCCTGTAGGCAGAGGGTGTGGGCAGCACTGCTGGGGCTTGGAGGCTGACTTCAAAACAGTACTGCCCCTGCCCCGGGCCCACTCCTTCCTGGCTCTGTCCGGGCCCACACCTCCCTGGCCCTGACCTGGGCCCACGCCTCCCTATCTCTTCCCTGGGCCCTCCTCCCTGGCCCTGCCCTGGGCCCACACCTCCCTGGCCCTGATCTGGGCCCATGCCTCCCTGGCCCTGCCCCGGGCCCACTCCTTCCTGGCTCTGTCTGGGCCCACTCCTCCCTGGCCCTGCCCTGGGCCCACGCCTCCCTGGCCCTGCCCTGGGCCCACGCCTCCCTGGCCCTGCCCTGGGCCCACTCCTTCCTGGCTTGTACTGCCTTTCCCTCTCTGGGTGCCTCAGCGATAGTGCTGTCTGCTCTGGGCAGCTCATTCCCTGCTGTCAACAGCATCATGCAGGTCTGGGGCTGCTCCTGTGGGTCCAGGTGGGCCCCATGCCTTGTGGCCATGAGCTCGGTGGTTCTCAGGCACCTGGCCGGGGTTCCACAATTTTGAAATGAAGACAAAGCGGTCTGGACTGGTGAGGATGCAGATAAGTGGACTGGTGCTGATCATATTGCCTCCCATCTCCTGAACTCTGAAAACCCAACAGAACTGGGGTCATCACTGCTGAACGGCACAGCCCCACTGTGTTCTACTACACAGACTGCATAGCTGAAGCCCTCTCAACACCCTGGGGCTCTCGTGGCCCAGATGTGCTCTGGATAAGTGAGGAGGAAAACTCAGTGTGTGTGGAATGTGCACAGCACCTAAGGACCCTGGTCCTGGGCTCAGAGAGCAATCGGGCTCTGCTCTTTCAGCGGAGACACCTGTCCCGCCAGGGCAGACGTGAGGCCGGGAGCTTTCCTGTGATAAGGCTCTCTAAACAAAGTCCTCTGCTCCATTCCTTTAGGAACACAGAAGCCAAGCGGCCACTGAAGCGTGTGCTCGGTGCCTGCTGGGTAAGGTGCAGCTGTGCTCCTTCTGCCCAACAAGCACGGCCTCGAGCAAGCTGCCCAGCAGATCTATCCCAGCACTCTGGGAAACGGCTGTTTCCTGTCAACACTTCTTGCAGACAGAAATCCACGCCCAGCTGGGCGAGGGAGCAGCCAGCAGCTGCTGCCCAGTGCCGCTGGGCCAGACGGGGCCGCACCCACGCTCTCATTCCTTTGCTCCTGTCCTGTTAGCTGGCACTTCATTCATTGCAGAGTAAACACTGAGGACCCTGTGCTGCGAGACAGAGGTGCCCTTTCTCGTGAGGACAAACCTGCACTCCAAGTGCTCTGCAGACAGGAAGCTAGGAAGCGTCATTCGGGTGCATCACCACCGTCCCCCTCCACTCAGTCCCATAATGTAATTAACATTGCAGGTCTCATGGCTCTTTTTAAGGGAATTAGAAGCCATGAGTCATCTGGACATCACTGGAACAAGTTCTCCTAATGCAAAATGACTCAATCTCAGAGATTGCTTTCTGGCAGCAATCCGAGATACCAAGGCCCGAAAGCCAGCACTTAATCTGATTTAGAGCCT
>PVJA010026639.1:0-29379 GCA_004027025.1 Myocastor coypus
ACATTTAGTGGAGGCTTCAGTCTACACTTGGCTGCATCCCAGACAGAGTATCACATGGTAGAGGTTGGCAGTTCATGGCAGCAGAAAACAGCAAAGAGCAAAAAGAAGGACAGCAGCTGTGGGTTCTAGCCAGCTCCTCTCTCCCCTTATATTATAAACAAGTTACACTGGGGCCACAGTGTAGAACTCATACAATATCCAGGCCCTTCTCTTGTACAGGATGAAGATATTTGCAAACTAAGAATCCTGGGTGTCTGATGAGTAACTTAATTAAACTTCTAAAATTCTCAAGTTGACACAATATAACAACCACCACAATCCACCCCTTGTCAACTTGGCAGCTAGACATTTCCTTAAACCAGTTTCCAGGTACATGTATATATTTATTAAAATTTTACAACTTGAACATTTCATTACATTAGAACCATGATATCTTGTTCCTGGGAACCCTCCCCTCCCCAAAAAATGACTCACATCTCCTTATGCAAAAGGCATTTTAGTCCATCTCTAGAATTGTCAAAGTCCTACAGTTTCAGCACTGGTGAAAAGTCCAAGTCCCAAGTCTCCACCAACACCTAAGGCAAGCTCTTAGCTGTGAGTTCCTATACAAATGAAAAGTTAAACACTTTCAATATTCAATATGGCACAAGAAATACGTTACTAATCCAAAAGGTACATGCAGCAGAAGATACAAAGCATTGGGACTAAAGCAAGTCCAAAATCCAGAAAGGCAAATATCAAGTCCTATAGTTTCATGTAGAACATCCAAAGCAACCTGTAATGAGTTGCAAGCTCCAAAGTTCTTACATGAATTACACCTCTATGGCACTTCTGCTGGTTGCTCCTGTGACTGTTCTCTGGGGCTATCTTTGTTCTCTCTTTGCAGATTTTCTCAGACAATACAGGTTCCTGGCTTTTTCAAATTTCTGGGGTTTCCACTGAATAGTTTTCTCACACGCAGCTTTACACACTACCCTCTCAGAGCACATTCCCTGGCCTCCCAGGCCTTCTGAAATGTAGGTGGAAGCCTTCTTAACCTCATAACTCCTACACTCTGCATGTGCCTAAAACCAGTGCCACATTGACGATTCCAAGGTCTGCTGCCAACTGGCGCAGTAGCCACGCTTTCTTCTCTCTTGGATATAGTGATCAACTGCCCAGATTGCTGAGCACTGTCACCCTGATTCTGAAGAACAAAGTTTCTATGCCAGCACCATTCAGGTATCTATTCCAGCTACTGCCTACATTCTGGAACAAGGGCCTCTACAGCTTTCTCACAGCTCTTTCATCAAAGCAAAGTCCCACATCTTTATGATTCTGAGGTTGCAAAGGGAGACAACCTGTCACCTCCTGTGATATCCTCAGGACATCTTTTCTATTCTCCTATTCCCTCGGGACAGTGGAGATCCCAGTTCCATCTTTTCAGTCTACAGCCATCCTGGTGCTTCCTTTCTGGCCAAACACACACCATTTTAAATCATCCTGCTGGGCACTTTGCTCTTGAGTCTCACATACATTTGACTAAAAACACCCAACAATAGCCATGCCACTGCCTAAACATTCGACTGTCTTGAGATTTCTTTTGCAAGATTAATAGTCCACTGCGTCTAATCTGAGTCTTAAGTCAAGTCTCTGGACAGAAGCAAAATGCAGACAAACTTTCTGCCAAGCCATAACACAAATCATCCATAGTCCAAAAACCAATACAATCCTTTTTCCCAGCAGGAACCTCCTAGCCTGGTCTTTACAGGCAGGACCTTTATCAGCAATCTGGTCTTCTAAGCTCTGACCAGGGTTTCCCATACAGAAGAGCCAAAGGCATTTCAGCTCTTCACTAATAAGGGACATCTTCAAACCTTTCCTATCTCTTACTATAAGCCATTCCCAAAAACTTGTAATACACATTTTCAGGTATAGTCACAGCAATGACCCCTATTCTCTGATAGAAAATTATGACTCCATTATTTTTTACTGGATGCTGGGATAAAATATCCAATATCCAAAATTAAGGAAGAAAAGGTTTATTTAGCTCACATTTGTGGAGGTTTCAGCCTATACTTGACTGGCTCCCAGGCAGAGTGGCACATGGCAGAGAGCATCAGCTCATGGCAGCAGAAAACAACAAAGAGCAAAGGGAAGGGCAGCAGCTGGAACTTCTAGCCAGCCTCTCTCCCCTCCTTATTAAATTATAAACAAGCTGCTGTGGGGTTAGAGATGCAGAACTCATACAATATCCTTGCCCTCCTCTTGCACAGGATGAAGATGTTTACAAATTAAGAATCCTGGCTTTCTGCTAACTCACTTAATTAAACTTCTAAACTTCTCACATTGACACAATGTATTAATAACTACAAAGAGGAAGATAAGCAGGAGGAGGAAGAGAAAGAGGAGGAAAGGGAGGAAGGGGAAAAAGAAGAGGAGGAGAAAAAGGAGGAGGAAGAAAAGAAGCATGAGAGTTCTTTTATGCAACAGATCTATTTTATTCAGGCTGCCCCCCAAAAAGAATTTTTTCTCTTGATCTGTGAATCTCATCATTTTGAATATAATTTTTCTAATTGTGTAGCATTCAGGAGAGTATTCACCCTGTTTGTTTCTTTGAGCTTCCGTGATTGGTAATATAAAGATTTTCACTGTGTTTGAAAATTATCAGGCAGTACTTCTTCATGTATTTTTTGTACCCCATTCTCTTTGATCCCCATACAAAATTCCATTTACACACTTATCAAGTGACGTGTTCCACATCTCTTCTTTCCCACATCCATTCCATTTTGCTCTTCCATCTCTATCTCCTAGTATATGTATGACTTCACACTACTATGATTACCCAATTATAAAGCTATTTCAACCACTCCATCTTCAAATTCATGATGTTATCTTTAACTGTATCAGGCATCTTGATAAATTCATTGAAGGCATTTTTATCTCATTTCTGTTTTTCGTTTTTGTTTTTGTTTTTGTATTTTAGGAAATGGTCTATAGGATGTTCAGGGTCTCACTGCAATTCTGGGTCTCACTACTAGTTTGGACTCATAGTGATCCACCTGCTTACAGCTAGCCTCCCAAGAGCTGGGATTACAGGTGTGTGCCACCACGCCCAGTCTTATCTCTTGTTTTTTGTAACTAGCATTTCCATATAATACTTTCTTACACTTTTTTTCTTATGAACCTGTCATATTTCTTTAGGCAAGTTTCCACTTTTCGCACTAAAGACCTTAAATCATAGTTATTTTTAAATACTTATATATTTTTCATAATGCATCCAATTGTATTGAGGAAATGTTTTTCTTTTTCTTGATTATGTGTGGGTCTCATATTTTTTGGTTAATGTAAAGTATCATGTATAAGTTTATTCCTACAATCATAAGGTCTTCATACTTAAGGTGATATATGTCAAATAATGAGGGATACATGAAGCAGAAAGATTAAGGTGTCAGACACGAAGAGTAAAGTATTAAACATCACACATCACATGATTCGAGATGAACATTAAGAAAGGATAAAGTTAGACTGAGAGCAACCCTTAAAAATAATTAAAAGATACAATTAAGAAAATTATAAAGGAAATAAGACAAAATACTAAAAAATGACTTTGAAAAGGTCAAAAGGAGGATAAACAGAGAAAAAGCAAAAAATGAGATAAGCAGCAAAACAATTAGCTTACAACCATACTAATTACACAATAAATGTGTAAAAAGTCTAGATGCCCTCACTAAAGCAGACATTATCATATTATTAAAGGACAAAATTCAAGAGTCAACTCTATGCTATATAAAAAGCTGTAGTTCCAATACAACGAAACAGAAAAGTTTTAAGTAAAAGCATACATACCTAGATATATTATATATATACATATATGTATATCAAACATTAGTAAATATTCATATTCATTTTAGACAGAATGAATTGCAAAATAAACAACATTACTGTGATAGAGACATTTTATAATAAAATTCATTCATTGCAAGGGTCATAAAGATAACTCAGCAAACTAAATGGCTCCTTAGGCAACCACAGGGACCTGGGCTCAATCCCTGGTACTACATGCCAGGCTGGCCCCACCCCAGGACACGCTGAACCAGCCACCAAGTCCAAGTGTGGTGGTGCACAACTGCAATCCCAGCATGGGGAAGGCTGAAAACAGTAGAACCACTATGAGTCCAAGCTGTGTAATGAGACCCTGTACAAAACACATTTTAAAAGCCACTGCGTCAGGATGACATGGCAATTGTAAATATGTCTATGCCTAAATAAATTTTTTAAATATGTGACACAAAAACTGAAAACAAGGAAAATATTGATAAGCCCACAAGCATAGTTAGAGATGTTAACAATTTCTGAGATCAAATATCTGACACCAAAACTGAAAGGATAAAAGGTTGAATTGGTTCATGGCTTAAAGGTATGGTAGGGAAAGCTGCTTCATTCATGTCTTCTGGGACAGCAGAGCAGGGTCAAGAGCACCAGAGCAGAAGGAGCCAGAGATCAGATGTAGATCTCCGGGTTACAGCTGCATGACTCACACAGACATACTCAGAAGGTGCTTTATTAATCCCCTGGGCAGCTCCAAATCCAATCAACTTGACACTTAGCTATAACATCTTAACCTTTGTCAACTTGACACCCAAACCTCCCTTAAGTTATACTCAAGTTACAAATAAACACTAAATTTGAGTCCACCTAACATGATACACCCTGCATACAAACAAACACAATAATCTATTTGCCCATAGTTTCAACACTCCCAATATCATTAAAAATTGTAAGTTCAAAGTCTCTTCTGAGATTAAAGGAAACTCTTTGCTGTAAACCCATATACAAATCAAGAAGCAAGTTAAATAATCACAAGGTTATATAATACAAGGTAAATATTCCCGTTCTATATAGGAAAATAGAACACAAAAGAATAGGATCTACGCAAGACCAAAACCCAACAGGACAAATATTAAGTCCTCCAACTCTTAAGTCCAGTGTCTAGAGATAGAGAGCTCAGATGACTACATCCCTACGGCTTTGCCTGTTGCAGCCCACACAGTGTATCCCTCAGGCTGTACCCACCACCACCTTTAGGTTTCTTCAGCAGACGCTCCATGTTCTGGTACTTCTAACTTCCTAGTATCTCTGCTCTACCTTCTGTTTCATTCACTCGCCTTTATACAACACCCTCTCAGAAGACCACTGCCTGGCCATCTTGCAAAATATGGCTAGAAGCCTGCATGACCCCAGTGCTCTTTCACTCTGCATGCCTGACAGTCCAGTATCATTCTGGCAATGCCACAATATTTCAGCAACACAAGTAGAAGCCAGGTCAACTTGGACAATGGCTGCAGCAGTCTTTGACAAGCTTTGTAGTTGAACATAATGAAATGAACACTGCAGAACCAATTCCTTAGATGTTCCTTCTCCAGAAGGGGGTCTGGGCAATCGCTTCTCTAATGAAAGCTACTCTTTTGTACACTTGAGATTATGACAGGGAAAGTCTTGCATATTCCTGAGATTCTGTAAAAGCATCTTTCTTGTCCCAGTTCAAAGTATTTGGTGTCCTTTTAAAGCCAATAATCTCTTTAGCAATCACACCTCCTTTGATCCCAATTTTATGTGTGTTTCTTTTTTGCAAAACTTTAAGTTGTTCACATATTTCTGCTCTGTGTGTGTACTGCATGCTCTTAATGTCAATTGGCTAAAAGCAGCCAGCTATACCTATTTCACAGCCTGACTGTTGGGCTGCCTTGAAATTTCCTCTGTAAAGTCTGTTAATGGTTTTTGCTTTTATTTTTTAAAACTCTATATACTTCAAATTGACCTTAAGCTCACTGTATAAATGAGGCTGGCTTTGGACTCACAGCAATCCTCCTGCCTCAGCCTCCCAGATGCTGGAATTACAGGTATATGCCCCCTGACCTCCTCTGAAGTCTTAGGGCATAGGCAAAATATGCAGAAGTTCTTTGACAGAATATAACATTTATTGCCTCTTTTCCAGTTGCCAATGCAGTCTTCATTTCCAACTCAAATCTGAGAAGTCTGGCTTCTATTATCCATAATCTTTCAGAATTATAGAATTCAGAGCCCTGACCAGAATCACCAATCATTCCAAAGGTTTCTGAACTGCATACATAGCCAGCTACAGTCACAGAACCGACTCTACTTCTCTGATAACAATTTTCAGAATTGGTCCAGCTTTTCCATCTCTGAGATCAAATACCTGACACCACCGGGCGTAGTGGCACACGCCTGTAATCCCAGCACTTAGGAGGGTGAGGCAGGAGGATCGGTGTGAGTTCAAGACCAGCCTGGGCTATGAAAATGAGTTCAAGGCCAGCCTGAACTGCATAGCAAGACCCTGTCTCAAAAAGACAAAAAAAAAAAAAAACCCTGACACCTCCACCTTAAAGAAGAACAACTGATTTGCCTTACACTTTCAGAGAATCTGACCTATGGCAGGAACATCATAGCTGAAGGGCACCCTGGAATAAAGTGGCTTATAAATTCCTGGTGGCAGGAAAAATCAAGGGACAGTGGCAGAGAAGGAGTCAGGGATCAGACACCAACCTCAAAGTCACAGCTCCGTGACCAACCAGACACATCCAGAATTTCTCTCCCAAATCAGCCAAGCTGACAAATAAGCTTAACCACCACATACTCTGAGTAAAAATGCAGACAATCTGAACAACATCATCAACAAATTCTACCTAATTGACATTTACAAAACAATGCTTTTAAACAGCCGCGAGCATTCTGTGGGAAAAAAATTAAAACAACAGATGGCTTTGGGAGTATGGCATTGAGGAGTGACTGGAGAGGGACGAGCGACAGCTCAGTGATGGTGTTAATCTTTAATATCTTGAATATGATTAAGTGAATTCATTTTTTAAAAATTCAGTGAATAAGTACACAGGACTTGTGAATGTCATGTGCAAATATTTGATCAAAAGAGGTGAATGTTAGCAAATATTTAACTGTGCATAATAATATTCATGCTGAAGTATTTGTAGGAAGAATACTGCTATCTGTAATTTACCTAAAACACTTCAAAAATTATATATATTAATGAGTACAAGCATGGATAAATGGAAATACACATGATAAAGCAAACAATAAAATGATTCCATATAATCTTCTGTGTAGGAATATAGCTGTAAAATTCTTTCAATTCTGTTGTATTGAAATTCTGATGTGTTGAAAAATCTACTAATAAATTTTGTGAAATGAAAGCTTTCCAAAAACAAGAGAATTAATGGTCATCAGAATTGAACTACAGAAAATGATAAAGGAATAAACTTAGCAGATGTAAACTCTTAGCTATACAAAGTAACAAAGATCACTGGAAATGCAAAATAGGCAAATCAAACTTTTGTATTCATTTGTTTAAATACAATTCAATATTTAAGCCAAACTAATAAAATGTACTTCAATGTATAAAGTAGAAAGGATGAAATTAATAGCAAGAAAGACAAAAAGAGCTGGAAGTATACAAGGATAGGATTATTAAACAAATTATAATAATTTATAATTTTATAAATTATAATTTTATAAATTTTTAACCATTAAAAATAGAACAAAAGGGGCAACTTGTAAGCTAATAATCAAAACCAAATGAAGGCAAGAAAACTGGAGAAAGCAGGAGAGACGTAAGAACAACAAGCCAACATATTTTAATCCCAACCGTATTAAAATAAAAAAGCATAAGCCCGGTGTGGTGGCGCACGCCTGTAATCCCAGCACTTGGGAGGCTGAGGCAGGATGATCGGTGAGAGTTCGAGACCAGCCTGGGCTACAAATCTGAGCTCAAGGCCAGCCTGAACTGTACAGTGAAACCCTGTCTCAAAAAGACCAAAAAATAAAAAATAAAAAATGAAATAAAAAAGCATGTATTCTACACACTCCAGTTTAAACCAAATATGTAAGACTAGTGAGAAGCAGGATTTAACCATGTCCTCTCTCCCAATTTAAATACATAGCCATATCCACATTATGAACAAGAAGATGGAAAAAAAATCTATAAAATATAGCCATTTAGCCCATAAAAGCTGCAATAGCTATCTTGTTGGATTAAAAGTAAAAAATAAAAATATTAAGTACAGAAAATCTGCCTTTACTATGTAATACTGAAAGAGTAAACTTCAAGGTAAATAATATTATTACCATTGGTGAAAAAAGACACATCATAATAACTAGCAGAAAGTTTCCTAATGATAACTATGTATCAAGAGGATATAACTGCTATATATAATGTGTGTATATATGTATATTTAGTACATATACTACAGAATAAACCAGTGGTTCTCAACCTTTCTAATGCCGTGATTCTGCAATACAGTTCCTCATGTTGCAGTCACCCCAAACCAAAAAATAATTTTGGTGGCTACTTCAAAATTGTAATTTTGCTACAGTTATGATTTGGAATGTAAATACCTGATATGCATTATGTATTTTACAATGGCTTTAGGGGACTTCTGTGTTTTGGTCATTCAACCCCCGCCAGGGTCACAACCCACAGGCTAAGAACCGCTGGAATATGCACTATAGTATACTATATTATATATATATATATATATATATATATATCATGTGCATACATATGTTCAGTAACAAATTTTTCTAATACATAAAGAATAAGAAAAGTTAAAAAGATAATTCACAAATTGAAGATAACAGTTCTCCTTCAATAATTAATAAAAGACAAAACATAATTAAAGATACACAACACTTATAAAACACTGTTAAAAAATTTGACCTGAGATTGACAGAATACTACACTTATCAGAAGTAGAATACTCAATTCACTAACTCAGATACATGCTGATTTATAAAACAAATACAAGTGAATTCAAAATAACTGAAGTTAAGGCCTGCAAGATAGCTCAGCAGACTAAGTAACTGCTTACTACTGCATGCCATGCCGGCCCCAGCCCAGGCATGCTGAGCCAGCAACTGAATCCAGGAATGGTGGCATGGCCTGTAATCTCAAAGAGCACTATAAGTCCACCAATAATCAATTTATAACAAACCAGAGATTTTTAAAACATTCAGACATTAAACAGCAAACATATAGCACAGAAGCATCAGAAATTTACAAAGAAAATTTGAAACTAAACTCAGTGAAAATAAAAACACAGCAAATCTCAATGTATGAATGAACAAGATTAATTACCCAGAAGATAACTGAGAGTTTTAAATTATTATATTAAACAAGAACAAAGGTCTTACATGAACAACTTAAGAAAGGGTCAGCAAATTATGGCCCATTGGTTGGCACATCCACAAACTTTTAACAAAATGCAGCAGGACCTATCTGTTTATGTATTGCCACAGCTGCTTTCCCACTACAAAACCAGAATTGGGCAGCTGTAAGGAAGACCATATGGCCACGCAGTCTACAACATATACTACCTGTATGAGCTCCTTTAGGAAATCACAATGAACATCAGATCTAAAAAGAAAGAACAAATATAAATAAGCCCTACATAAAGAAAAAATAATCAAAAAGCAGCAGACAAGTGGGAAAAGTCAATAAAGGCAACAACTATTTATTTGAAAGGAAACAGTAAAATGAATAAACCTTTAGTAACACTGATCAAAGTAGAAAGTGTGAATTCAAGCTCCCCACATAAGAAATACAACTGTCACTTCACTATAAGCTCTATAAATATTTTCTAAAAATAAAGAAATAATTATGAAAAACTCAGTGGTTATGGAACTTTCCAAAGCACAGTTCAGTAAAAGCAATTATACAAGCACATCTTGATTTGGCAAAACTCTCTCTTTAAAGTCAACTTTCTTCACTACACAAAAAATGATGCCTTTTAATATGATTTAACTAGAGAACAGGTGTAAAAACCGTTTTCAATAAAAGGAATTCTAGTCAGTCATGCACTTATTATTCTGTAGTGAGTCTTCTGCTTATTGTAAAACTATTCTTTAGTCAGGTTTTCAAGTTTAGTTTATTGTCGATTGCCTGGAAGTACATACTACAGACTGTGAGTAAACTTTAAGTGACACTGCAATCTCCCTTGACTATCAGAGCAGGCAAATGTGCACAGAGCACAATTTTTACTCTTGGAGAACAGTAATGGGATGGTAGAGTAGAAAAAAAGTCACACACTTCTAGAACAAGCCAGAAAAATGTCATCAGACAGAATTGTGATGTGATGAGTTAATACTTTTTAATATATTCTGGCTCTGTTCGAAAACAATCAGCTTTTAAGCATGTGTTAATCTGGATTACCACTCTGATGAGTTAAGATCTTTTAGATAAGAATCTATCTGTGAAACCAAACATTTTTCATTAAAATTATTATTGTTTGGGCCCAGATTGGATTTTTGGAATCCTCTTTTAACCATCTTTATTTCCATCAGAGTTGCATACAAAAAAGTTACAGTGAATCTATGTGCATCTATCACTGTCATTGTATTTTTTATGAGGTAAAACAATACAAAATAGATTGATAGAAAATGTGGTTCCAGTTTCAAATTTTTGGAGGCTGAGGCAGGAGGATTCACTGCAAGTTCAAGACCAGCTCGGGCTACAAAGTGAGTATAACAGCGAGGCCATATGTTACAAAGAACTCCCCCCAAAAAAGGAGGGGAGGAGAAAAATTTACTATCTTAATGATTCTCTTGATGTGAAAAGTTTAATGAAAAAGTAGACTGATCTAATTTGGGATGTTTAAGTCATTGCAAATTGAAATTGTTCAAAAAAATAATAAGCAAGGTTTTGAGTCATCCTGAATGATTCACCCCTAAATTCTTCAGGGAATTAATTTAAAGCAGTTTCAAAGAAGCAATATCTTCACAGGCCTACCCTCTAAAGAACAGGTGACAACAACAGAAAAAGGAAGTTATTCTAGAAGCAAAAAGTGAAAAATCAGGGCAGCGCTGGTCCATGTTAGCCCAGCTGGCAGCCAGAGCAAGTGAATGCCAAAGGGCTGCTTCTATGGCAGCAAGGCTTCCTTGCTCAATTCACCCTCCTGCCCTCCTCCATCCTTTCACCTTTCCCTGGATCCTCCAGTGAAAGGAGTAACAATATTCAGTTTCAGGGGGACAAGTATTTCAGATACTTTAGCTTTCAAAGAAAAAAAAGATACAGTGGCTCTTGCTAACAACCTCGATTTCTCCCTTTCCATAGCCAACATGAGAAGGGAAGACCACAGGAGAGACCCAGCCGCCTCTCTCCACAGGCTCTTTGCCTTTCACAATGAGTCACCCTTGAAATTATGGCCTGGAACCCTACCAGGGTTTCCATAAATACCTGACTGACAGGAGGTGTTGGAGGTAGAGAGCCTGGGTTCTTCCACCTCTCTGATTCCATTTTGTCCCACACAGTGAATGGCCTTTTCAAGACACAATCATAGGGTCAGGAGCCAAGATTCAGATTTATGACAGTCCCTCATTTATTGTCCTTAGACTACTTCATTGTTAAGCTTTTTTTTTTTTTTTTTTAATGTATTTAGTACAGGGTCTATCAGGTTTCACCACACAGATCAGACTCCTAATGATCTTCCTGTTTTCAGCCTTCCAAGCACAAGGGTTACAGGTGTGTGCTTTAGTCCACTTTAGTCCACTGAACTATCTGGCTGGCCTTGGTTGCTAAGAGTTTTGAGAAGGAATATATTAAACTTTGTCCTCTATGTAATTAGAGGCCAAAGCACCAGGTAACAGGTGCCTTAATTTACCATGTGTTCCTAGATACTCCTTCCTGGCTGGGGTTTACCTATGCCGAGACAATACAGGTACTCCAAGGCTCTTCCAGGAAAAGTGTCATTACTATATCATGAAGTACCCCAGTTTCTTAAATAATGTAATGATAAATTTTAAGATCTTGACTAGTAACAATGAAAAGTGTAAAACCTAGATGTCTAAAGCAATGGAATATCTAGATGTAAATGATAAAATATGATATATCATCTATTCTTTTTACTTAGAATTTTTTCTAAGCAGAAAAAATTTTCATTATTTATATTTGAAAATAAATTCTAGAGTCAGGCATCATGGCACATGCCTGTAATCCCAGCACTTGGGAGGCTGAGGCAGGAGGATCAGTGTGAGTTCCAGACTAGCATGGGCAACAAAAGTGAGCTCAAGGCCAGCCTGAACTGCATAACAAGACCCTATCTCAAAAAGACAAAAAATAAAATAAATTCTCATTATTTATTAAAATAAACTCATTATGTACATGCAAACATATTTGTTAGCTTTGTAACTATGTTCACAACTGTCCATTTGTAAGTTACTTTCCACTACAAACCTCAATATGATGGTGATATCCGTCGGTTGGTGGTCACCAGCACAGGCAGTGATACCCGTCGGTTGGTTACCATTGTAGGCCAAGACTTAGCCAGAACAGTATTTAGCCTTTAGAGGAGTTATCTCTGCTGGTATTTATGCATCCTGGCCCCTTTCTGGAGGGACTTTTAATCACTTTTTGTAAGTACAGTTCCAAAACAACAGATTGTGCAGCCTCCCTAACCCCAACTCTTTAGCTTCCTCTACTCCTAACTTTCTATTTCCAATAAGATGCAAGAATAGCAATAAAAATATAACCAATTGGATCTTTACTGTCTGCAAATATTTCCCCTGAAAGAGAAATTTATGAAAGTTTGCTGATAAAAGTGAACCATTCATTTCAAAAGACAGAAAATTTAGGAAAAAAACAAGACTTTTTATATGACAATCACTTCCAGACAGTCCAGAAACTTATTCTTTTCTCTTCCACACAAACCTCCATACTGAGGTAACCCTGTCAGGTAGGAAAAGGCTAAGTACTCCTCCAGTTCAAAGAGGGAGAGAGACTTCCTCACACACACACACACACACACACACACACGGACATTAGCAGAGCTACAATACAAGTTCTAACAAATAAAGTATAGAAAATAGGTCTGCCCTTCTCTTTTTTTAATAAAAAAGCCAGGAATATGTGCATTAGGAGCAATGTCTCTCACTCCAATATTCTGTTTTTTCAGTTGCCTGATAAAAGTTGGGAATAGCCAGTCAATCCGGAATTAAAATAGCAATTAGTTTCTAAGATACATGTGTTCCATGTCATAATCATGAGCCACTTATACTAAACAATATACTCACTCTAAAATTCAGTTAAATTGGGTGTTCTTTGGTTGCTTTTGCTAATTCTAGACTGTATTTAATATATCTTCCAAAATTATCTATAAATACTCTTGGCTCCAAATTCTTTACCTTTATCCCAGACATAACCTTTGAACTCCAGAGCCATAAAATTGCTCTACTCTCTGCCACCATCTCC
Source organism: Myocastor coypus (assembly GCA_004027025.1). Classification (NCBI taxonomy): domain Eukaryota; kingdom Metazoa; phylum Chordata; class Mammalia; order Rodentia; family Myocastoridae; genus Myocastor; species Myocastor coypus. Next base: position 13,256 of record PVJA010026639.1, read on the forward strand.
TCTGTCTCCAGGGCAGCTTCTCCTGCAGCCTGCCCCACACCAGCTAAGAATCCATTCTTCCACTGCTTGGTTCCAAAATTTAGTGTCATCCTTAGCTCTTTAAGGTGAAAAAGGTTCTCCTACTTTAAATCCTCTGTTTTTCATAGGAGCTTAGCAACGGACAGGAACTCTTAACTTTCCATGCCTGTACATCTAAGGCAGAGGAATGTGGGCTTAGGCAGTATCCTTAGGGAAATCAGCCCCAGTGGACACAGGCATGGCTCTTCCTAGGCAGCTTCTTGCCACATTTATGTCCATCAGCCAATAAAGGACTGCGCTAAAAGAAGGGCAAAGGTGACATCTTTTGCATTGACAAACTCAGTCCTGGGCTTTCACTTTCACTTCCACTGCTAAGCTGGCTCTTGAGCTGCTCAGCAGACCATCAAGGACCGTCCCCTCACCTTTTAACCTGCTATTCAATGGTGTGGTCTTGCTGGTTATCTTGGCAACATGTACACGCTCTTTTTGGCTTTTTTGTACAGTCAGTGCTATAAATTTGAGTTTTGTAACTTTGTAGTATTTTAGATAAGGTTGTATTCGTACTTTGTTGTGGTAAGTAAAGGAATTGAATAAACCTAGGATTAGAATGTAGGAAAAGGAAAGAAAGAAAAAGAAACACTACTGAGAACTTTTCATGACAACTGTTAACTGTTGTTTGGGATAGGAGGCTTCTTCGCCCAGGTTATGAAAGGGAATGTTTATCTTTGCAAAAGGAAGGTACCAACAAACAGCTCTCCAGACTTTCAGCAAACCTTTTCTCACCGGATGACAAAGAACTTCCATGAAATTAGAAGAGGATGCACAAAGAATAAATCTACATCATACTCACACCACAATATCAAGATCTAGATCTCCTGGACACTCCTGCCAATCTTTGTTTTATACAAAGAAGGACTATTATGAGTTGACACCAGACCATTCTTATGAAACATCAAGGAATCTAAAATCCAAGTAAGCAGAGCAACCTAATATATATATAATATATATATACATATATTGGACTAATATATAGCTTTTATGTTTCTATCAGCTGTTAACCTCCAAGATTCTCAACAAGCAGCAAGAGTTTCCCCCCCACCAGCCCCTCCCCATGCCCACCACAAATGCATGGCACCGTGAAAGTGACAGGGATGTCTAAATTGACAAATAAAGAGGTGGGGAAGACCAGCCAATACAAAATAAGTTTGGTTATTGGTTATGACGATTTCAGATATTTAAAGTCTGAGGCTTTATGCTCCATAGAGGCAGATGAAGTTCGAGGTTTCTGTTACTTAAGTTTTGCTAACTGTATCATCATGGCAATAACAGCTGCTAATAAAACATTCCAACAGGGGGGAGTGCATGTACATAAATGGCCAATACGATCAACACTGTAATTTGTGAAAGTGGCCAGGTCAAAATGAGGGAGACAACCATGTCAGAAAACCAATTTAAAAGATTTTTTTAATTAAAACTACCACAAATGCTTTTTATCAAATAACTAGACTTTTCTGAATATTCAGAATCTGTAGATATCAATAAGCCATTATTCATGTGGAACACAAAAAATTAAGTTTCCAAAAATAATTTCAGAACAACTGCATTATACAGGAACGTTGGTCGTGAAGTTCAACTTCAATAACTACATCTGTACTACACTGAGACACATGAGCTCCGTATTGAGTGTTTTGCTTAGATTTCAAATTTTGAGGAAACAATCAAATATGAATGGAAGATATATATTTTTTTTCACTTTTGTACATTTCAACATCAAAAGTTTCCATGCTTTGTCAAGAACATAAAGAGGCACATTATTTTGCTGGTACAGTATTTCCAAGGGCTCTGAAACTTTCTGTAGATTCTGTGATAAACCAAAACACACCTCTCAAGTCTAGATTTTTTTTTTAAATTGATACTATTGAAAATGTCTGTAGCCCAGTGACTAGCTCCTGTAAGAGCACTTTCAGACCAGCCCAGTCAGAAGTGTGCTACCTGAATGAGTAGTTTCCTTGTTTTTGTGGTTTTGGGGGTAAATTCTACTAAATAGTGAACAGCACTTTCAGAATGTCAAGCCAGACTTTCCACCCACTTCTAAGAACTTAAAATGAGCGAGTGTGTGCCACTCTGTCCCTCATCTTCCTGACACACTCAAAGCAGGGTGATTCCAGTTTCCTAGTAGACAGCTAGAATGCTTTCATTCTCAGATGTCATTAATTAGCCCTTTCCAGGGATCAATTTTTACTTGACTATTGCATTTAGTGACTCTCCCAGGACATATGAAACCCTAAAATCTTCTACATGACAGCAATCATACTATTCAAAACATTCTCCTGCACATGTCACTGTGAGGAAAACTACCCAGTTATTAATGTCAAACAGATTGCCATTTGGGAAAACAAAAATGAATTAAAATCAGCTTCGGACAAAGTACAGCTTTATGGAAAAACACCAGGTTTTTATGTGCAAATGTCTTTAATGTCTGATTGAAATGTTTAAAGAACGTGTTAGCAAGGAATCTGTTCCTGGTCTCTGTAATTCGAGACAATTTAATGGAAATAGTTCTCGAGATGAAAGGTCTGTACTCAGAGCCCACTGACTTTCCCCAAGATGCATTTGCTCCACTTTCTAACAAACGCTAAAGCAACCTTAGGTTTGATCTTAGCCTGGGTCGAGGGCTCCACGTAGCCTACCAAGGCGCGCAAACCTTGTGAAGAACACTGGGGAGCTTCCCAGCATTTTTCTCCCTGAAACTCTGAAGAAAAATCGTACCTCGAAAGCAATGTGCGCTTCAAAGCACGCAGACTCAAACTCCTACTCCCGCGTCCCCAGCCTGGCACTAGAGGCTCCGGGCCACCCTTCACGCCCTGAGACTGCGACCCTGAGCCAGCCTCCCGCGCCCTGCCCGCTGCTCTCTGCCTCTGCCTTCCCCAGCGAGCGCACCCGCAGCCCGAGCCCGGCTGCGCCTCCAGACGCCGCCAGGCTCCCCCGCGCCCGCCGCCCGCCCGCTAGGCACCCACCCGCACCGCCACCCGCACCCACGTCCCTCCCGCTCCCCGTGCGGTCCCCGCACACTGTCCACCCCGGCGCCCTTCCCGCCCGCCCGCCAGCTCCCAGCCCGTACCTGCCGAGAGCGGCGCGCCCACGGCCAGCAGCAGCAGCGCCTGGCTGAGCGCGGGGGTCATGGCCGGGCGAAAGCCGCGCCGGCCCCTCCGCAGCCGCGCTTTGAAGTTCCCGGGCGCGGGAGCGAGCGCAGCCCGACGCCCTGCGAGCGTGCGGCCGGCTGCGGGCAGCAAGGGGCCCCGCCCCCTCGTCCGTCCAGGCCCCCGCAGCGCCCACCCCACGCCCCCGGCGCCCGCGGCGGCGGCGCTACTGCCACTGGTCCCGCAGCCTCGAGGAGGGCGCGGGAGGCGACAAAGCCCGCCCCCGCCGCGCGCCCCTCCGGCGCCCTCGAGGCCGCCCTCCGGGCTGCGGGCTGAGTACTGCGGGCCAGGGCCCTCGGGCGGAGGGGAGGGGGCGCGGGCGGCGGCAGAGCCCGAGCGGAGGCACTGGGGGATCCGCAGGGACTTTAGGGAAACTTAGAACTGGGCGGCAGTTGCTCGGGTAGCCTAGGGCAGAGCAAGCTCCCGGGCTCTTGATTCTCTACCACTCGTTCAGCGTCTCTAAATCTACCCGGACTGCGCCACGCCAAAGACCCCGGCACTCCCACGGTCTTGTCCCCCGCCCACAACGGGCTGACCGACGGGCGTTGGATGTGCGCCCTCTCTGGCCATCCCTGGGAATGACTGTCCGACTGCCTTTGGCACCTCCAGCTTATTAGGATCAGGAGACCTCATCTTCAATGCCTCCCAGAACTTCCATTCCGTTCCAAGCATGGAGACCCAAGCAGGACCACCTGCACCGGATGATGCGGCCATCTGCAGTGTGTGACGGAGTGAAAGGACGTGATGTCTGGACAGTTACGATTTTAGCGATTAAGGGAGGGGAATGCACAAGACATGATTAAAGGAAAGGGAAAATTTGCTTAAATAATATATTAGAAAGTTGTTCTAAGTATCATATAAATCTCTGCAGAGATTTATTTTTAAATCGATATGTATCCCATCTATATTTACCATAATTCAACACAAGAGCACAAAAGTGAATGGGGTCATTTTCACCTGAACAGCGCACGCGTGCACACACACGTACACGCACACTAAAAATAAAGTAAAATAAAATAAAATAAAAACTCCCAAGACCGTAACACTTGCGCTGTCAGCGCTGTTAGAGGGTTCCTTGGAAGGTGCTGAGTCCTACAAAGCGATTGCCTTAGAGAAAAAGATCATAGACCCCTCCCCTCGCTCAGCGCTCAAGGAGGACATTCTTTCCAAGCTCTATGGAAGGCCAATTGTGAGATGGTGGTGTACAGATTACTCCTCTGTCAAGGGCTCACAGTGTTAGAGACAGGGGGGTTGTTGGACTTTCAGGCAGGAAGGTGACAATCCCCAGGGTCTCTTTCACCATAGCCTCAGATGAATCAAAACATTTCTATGTATAAAAAGAGTTTGTTCTCATTTTACCCTGGATCCAAACAAACAAAAAATGGAGATGTGGGACAAGTCTAAGCCTTTCCAGACACCCACAAAACAGATGCTTTAAAAAGGCAAGAAGATGCGGGGACATATTATATTTTGGCTGACTTGGCTCACTCATTATTTGGTAAGTGTGCCCTAGATGGGGATCTGCCGGTGGACCGCAGATGCAGAGCGCTAGCAGAACTTAGGGTATTCTGTGGTTCTGTATCCTCAAAAATAAAAAGAACTTAATTCCTCCTCGTTTCTTATCAATACCATTGCATCAGTAAACATATTATGTATGAAGACACTGGTATACTGCCGTCATTAAACTACTGTCAGGAATTTTGTCCTTGTGCACTTATTGTATCTCAAGCACAGTAAGCAACACTTTCTGCAAGTTGTGAAACTCTCATTTTTCTAAGGAGGCACAGTTATCCCAAGAAGTCTGTTGTGGATTAGTTTCAATATTCTAAATAAACAATACTTTCCTACTGGTTTAAGGGTGCACTGTCAAGATGGTACCCACCGAACACATGAGCACTTGAAATGTGTCCAGGCCAAACTGCCGAGTATTGTAAATGTAAAATACCTGCTAGATTTTTTAAAAATCTTAGTACAGAAACAATAGTGTACAATATATTATTAAGTTTACATTACTCAGAGGTTGAGTTGATATTTGGGACAGATTAAATAAGATATAGTTGTATGCTGTACAATGTCTCAGCTATGTTCTATAAAATTATAATGGAACTGCAAAATTTCTCTTGCCTAGTAACAGCATAGCCATCATAAAATTACAGCACAACAAATTATCCATGTTATTTGGAGCAATGCTTGTGTAAGCAAGCCCACTTCTTGCCACTCACATAAAAGTGTAGCACACACAGTTAGGTGCAGTTCATTACATTAGATAAGGTAAACAACAGTTACTGGCTGTACAGCACTTACTGCAGTGCACTTCTATCTTCTTTAGAGTGTACTACGTAACTGTTAAACAGCTTCAGCCAGGTCTTGCCACAGGGATTTTGAAGGCAGCATGGCAGTTCCACATGTGTTGTTGCCCTGAAGACCTTCCAGTGGGACAAGATCTGGAGTTGGAGGACAATGACATTGATGATCTTGGCCTTGAATAGCCTCATGTCTTAATTTTTAGCCAAAAAAAAAAAAAAAAGTATAAGTAGAACTACAAAATTTTTAAAAGTAAAAAACTTATAGAATAGAGATAAAACATGCTTTTATAGAATTGTACAATGTGTGTTTCAACCTGTGATGCTACAAACGAGTCAAAAAGTTTTCAAAACTTAAAATGTTTATAACAAAAAAATGTGGTAAACAGAATAATCTGGGAAAAACTAAATATTTTCTGTAAATCCACTGTTTTTATGGTTTGTGTATAGGTGTCCCCACAAAGCCTTGTGCAGTCATGGAGCAGGTTCTGGAATTTGTGATTGATTATTGTGGGTGCAGATGCTGCCCCTCCCCTGGGGCAGGTGATTTGCATTTCAATGTAAGGGAGAAAGAGAAGTTAGCTGCTTGAGCTGCTGCTAGCTCTCCTTGGGCTTTTGCACTTAGCCCACAGCTATGAAAGGTTGTTTTCTGCCCTGTGCCTCTCTGCCTTGGAGCCTGCTGAATACAGACTGAAACCTCCAGTAACTGTGAGCTAAATAAACCTTTCCTTCCCTCATTTTGAGTGTTGGGTGTTTGTCCCAGCAATGAGAGAAGAGTAACTATGACAAGTATAAGTATACACTAGCATAAGGTCCTTGGCCTCTTTATTTTACCCACCCAGAGCCATGTCAAGTCCTACAAGTCACATTCATGATGAACATCCAAATGGGTGAACATGAATATATGTGCACAAGCATATATTAGTTGTGATTTTTAAAATTTGGTAATATAAAAAATTATAGTAAAAACTATATTTCTATTGATCCCTCTCATATTACTCCTCCCCTCAAGCACACTTATCTCATTATTATAGCTACTTTCCAAAGAACTAATTATTATAATAGATGAAATCAATTTCATCTGTTTCTTTTTACTTTTTAATATGTGCCATAGCTTGGGTAATTGTCCTGTAAAAGTAAATGTTAAAAACTTGTTCCCCCACCCATGGCACTACAGAAAGGAGTCAGGATCTTTAAGAAGAGGAGAAGCTATGGGAGATGTATAGGTCACTGGCCTATACCCTTGAGGGAGACAATGCGAACTCCTCCATCCCTCCTTTTCCTCTCCTCTTCCACCACGTGTGAGCAGATTGTTCCACCCCTTGCTCCTGCCCTGATGTGCCACCATGGGCCCAAGGCAACAAGACAACCAACTGGGAGCTGAAGCCTCTATAACCATGAAACATAGTAAACATTTTTCTTCATAAATTGAGTATCTCTGGTATTTTCCATAGTGATGAAAAGCTGACCAATATAAAAGGCTACTAAAATATTTCAGATTACAAATGTGGCTCATATAACATTTGTTTTCAACAATACTGAGCTAAAGAGTTCCCATTAGATGGCAGTTATCCTTATCTTGTTTTAAGAACAATATTATACAGTACAAATTAAAGGCAACCTGAGATTCCATCTCAGCCCAGAAAGAAGGAACATCATCAAGAAATCAAATAGTCACAGTTGCCAATGGGCTGTGGGTGGAAAGCAACCCTCTACACTGTTGGTGGGAATGTAAACCAGTATAACCTCTAAGTCTGTGGAAATTACTGAAGATGTATCAAAAAACTCAAACTAGAAATTCAATGTGATCCAGCTATTCCCCTTGTAGATACCTTTGAAAAAGTGTTAAATACATAATATTACAGTGGCACATACCTACCTGAGTTTACAGGAGCATAATTCATAATAGCTAGATCTTGGAGGTAGCTCATATGTCCATCAGCAGATAAGTGGCAAAGAAAATGGTATTTACACACAACAGTGTACTATTCTGCAGAAGGAAAGGTAAACTTGAGTCATCTGGAGTGAAATGGATGCACTTTGAAAGCATAATGCTAAGTGAAATAAATCAGATATATGAGTTTAAATATCACATGACTCATATGAGAAACCGAAAATATAAATAAAAGGTAAGATAAAGGGTAGGTAAGATGTGGAAAGATAGAGATCTTTCTTAGAAAGGAAGAGGAGGTCCAAGGAGCTACCTCAGCAGCCTAAGTGCCTGCCTGGCAACGCAAGGACCGGGGTTTGATCCTTGGTACTACATGCCGTGCTGGCCCTATGCCATGCCAGTCACTGAAACCAGGTGTAAACACACACCTGGATTCTCAGGAGGCTGAGAAAGGAGGATCAGTATGGGTCAGAGCTGTGTAGCAAGACCCAAGTCAAGGCCTGCAAGTCACATTAAAGATGAATGTCCAAATGGGTGAGGATGAGTATATATGTACAAGTATATGTTACTTGTGATTTTAAAACTTTACATACCAAGTAAATAAACAAATCTTAAAAAAAAAAAAAAAAAAAAAAAAAAAAAAAAAAAAAAAAAAAAAAAAAAAAAAAAAAAAAAAGGGAAGAGGATCACCTGAGGAATGGTTTAAAAAAAAAGATACGGTAATTTTACACAATGGTGTATTACTCAGATATAATATAGTGAAAGATAAACTTGCGTCTTTTATATGTAAATGATGCAACTAGAGGCGATACTTATAAGTGAAATAAATCAGCCCCACAGGTGTAAACATTGTACTGTCTCTCTGAAAGAATAAATAAAATCCGAAAGGTGCAATAGATCTAGTAAAATGAAAACAAAATGAACATAAGGATTAAACAATTGAGATGAGGGAAAGAAGGCAAGACAGGAAAAAGAGGGAGGGGAAATTCATGCAAGTATGTACATAAGATAGCAGAGATGGCTGTACTACTGGTTTCCATAAAATATTATTTAATGTTTAAAAGTTTTATTTTGACTAACTCTATATGCTAATATAGAGCAACTACACTGAGGACAGCAATGTGCAATATGACAGCTATGGTTGAATAACTTTCATCTTATTCTTTTAAATGTGTGTTGCCCCTAATCTTACATATTATTATTAGACTCTCATTAAAATAAATTTAAAAATGAAAAGTAAAATGGTCAAGTAAAAAATAAGATTTATTGAAAGGAAGAGTTAATATTTAATTGTTTGATCAATTTTGCATGCCTATATCTGGAAATCTGAGCAACAAAGTTGATGATAACAATACATAATATAACACAAGTGTTTTCTATTCTTATTTTGGAATTCTGTAAGATTTATATTGTTTTATGTTGCTTTTTTTGTCACTGTTCTTATGATTGTTTCTTCTCTTTAAAGTGAAAAAAGAAGATCAAGGGATGGAAGGAGAGGAGGAAAGACATTTGAAAAGGGAATCAAGGTGTGTTATGTACATGTATCAACTCCCCCAAAGGAATATAAATGTTATGCGTTGTAACCATGTACACTAGAAAGGAAAGAGATCTAGAGATAGAGGAAGAGGAGAGACTGAAGGAAAAGGCACACAAAGGAAATTAAGGTGCAGTATGTGCACACACTGACTCCACACCAGGAGCGGCAGCACTGTGGACTCTGGGCACGCACAGCAACAAGTAAGTGGTCACTGTCTTGCCAGCCAGCATCCAGTCTGCCAGTAAGGGAGCGGGATCTGTCCAATTCTTGCTGCAAGTTTTTGAAACAACACAAAAAAAATTAAGTGTCAAAAAATTAAGTTCTTGCAGAGGTTCTCTTACATCCTGAGTCCTTACTGACCTTGAAGGTCAAGGGCCCAAATATTGACTATCTTTTTAGCCCATCTGTCTGGATAACTTTTGGTCTGCAAATTTTAGTTGTTAAGCATCCAGAAGAGAAGCTTAATGATATTATTATTCTATAAGAGAGGCAAAACAAAACAAAAAGGGGGATATAAACAAAGGATCAATTTGAAGGGGAAATAATACACACACACACAAAAAAAAAATAGTTAGGATAGATACATAGCTACTGTCTCTTAATTCAACGAGAAGAAAAGTTGTACTAATAGAGTTTAGAAAAGGTATCTTGTCTACATGTTGTCCCCTGAATAACTACTAAGAAGACAACAATGAGCAATGCCTTAACTATTGTAACCATCCTACTATCCTGTTTTGTTTTCTATTTTTTTCTACTAACCTGTTTGAAACCGTTTCATTGCTATTTTATTTTTCTCATTAAAATGAACAAAAAATTTTTAAATAACGTGAAAAAAATAAGTTCTTTATTTGTAACAATTGTAAGCAAGGTTGTCAAGTGCCATTTCCTCACCAAATTGTGTGTGTTCCAGTGTCAATGCTGCAGGTGTTTTGCAAGTAAGACATGACACACTCACAATGTACCAAATCCCAAAATCTAGAAAAGTATGAGTTTCACAATGATAAGTCTCTAATATGTTACAGCCCCTTAATGTCACTTTCTTGGCACTCTTTCAATAGCTTTCTTTTCATAATATATCTCAATGTAAATGTGATTGACACACACACACACGTACACAAGCACACAGACCTTCATGAAATTAACCCAGTATGAATCTAGGCTATCATTACTCTTCATGACATAATTATGCTGTTTCTGTTATTTAATATAAACAATACAAATACATCATTCAAACTGTGATATAAAATGTATTTCTTATGTTTGTAGGTAAAAGAAAAAATTCTACATGCAACTTTTAAAAAATTTCACTAGAAAGAAATTTATATACAAATGTGTTCTTAAGATATAACATCCCCTTCTTAATCATCTAGTTGTATATACGCATTGCCATAGCAACACCACATCACAATTTTTAGCTTCTCATAACCAAGAAAAAACAATAAATGATTGAGAGGCTCACAACCCCTGAGCAAAACCTTATGTGAGCCAGAGAAGCAAGTGTGAGTATATTAAACTGTACAGATTTGCTACATTTGAAGATAACCATTCCAAATTAATAAGGGAGATGAATGTGTATAATAATTGAACTTTGAAAAAGGCTATTTGTTAGATGTGGTTGTTTAAGAGTTCTTATGGCACAGGTTTCTTTTTATTAGCCTTTGCTAAGCCCCGGTGTTATGCATCTGAATTTCTTGTTGGGTCTTGGAGTGAGCATACAGGGAGGAGGCAACTATAGTGGTGTGCTAAGGGCTACCGAGCGCTGACCTCATGTTCCACTGCATTTTTCTCACTTCAAACTTGCATTGCCCCTTGGCTCATCCTTACTCTCCCGATCTCTTTACCTCTGAGATATCTTCATTGGAAAAATGTGGGTTCTCTTCTATTTCTTCTTTTTTATTATAAATTTACATTTCCTAAAAGTATGAATGTATTTTAAGCACTTTGCTGAGCTTGTACAACTTGTCCCTCCAGCAAATCTGTCTCCTGGGACAGGTTTCATAAAGAAGAAAGATAATGGCCAAGCCCTGTGTGCCACTTATCTTCACATCCTTTCAATACTGTTGATACAGTCTTTTCATACAGTTCACATTTTATTCTCTCTTTCTCTGAACAGGGTCAGTGCGCTGGGCTGATTAGGAGCAATCAGTGTGGGCGCTGTAAGAGGCAGCCCCAAGAAGCAGTTACAGATAAGCAAGCTAGTGATGTTAGATCATTTCCTTAGAATGGACCAGTAATTACGTGAATAATTACGTGAGCGGAGATAGAAGATGCTAAGAGACTTGGATGACTCAGGACAGATCCATCACTTCTTGGAAAATAGACCAAAATGACACATCAGGTTTTTATAATGCCAAACACAAAATAAGAAAAGAATGCTAAACATATGTCACAGTTTTAATTTTATATTAATTACATTTTGAAATGATAATCATCTTGATAGATTAAATACATATTTAAAACTAATTTCACATTTTTACTTATTTACTATTAGCTATATCTAACCAAAAACATCAAACCTCTGTAGTTCTTATATTTCTCCTGGATAATACTGAATCCAATAAAGATTCATTAGATGTACATTAATAAATAACATTAAGTTTATGTTACCACAATGTTAATGCACCCCAAGGCTGGTATCAGGCCAGCATTCTGCTAACACAACTCTGATTTCATTGTCCCCTACCCTCAAGTCTGCAGTGACCAGTCACCCTTACCTAAGGAGTCCAGGCCAAATTTTCTAGGATGTTGGCTCTATAAAGACCACTTTTTCTGTGCTTAAACATAATAGCAAAATCAAGGCCTTTCTTCCGGTAACCTTCCAACTCCAGTTGTCCTTCACTTCTCATTTCATCAGTCGTAACATACTTAGTAATCAGGTCACATTTTTGTGTTGTCCCTTGTTATCCCAGCTGTTATCTCTATAGTCTGAGTCCCTAGAAATTTCATACCTGAGTTGTCATAATTACCAGATAAGTCATCCCTGTAACTTTATTATCCATATCTTACTGCATCCTCAAGGCTGCTACCAGAGCAGCTTCCCTTTAGTACAGCTCTAATTTTGCTCTCCCATCCCCTCAAATCTTCACTGAGTAACTGTGCCTGAAGAATCAAAGCTAAATTCTCCAGTATGCAGGCTCTCGGGCTTTTAGACATTATGATCACTTACATTCTTCACAGAATTTCACAGTAAGTTATAGCTGTCACACTTACTGTACAGGAAATCCACATTGAGAAATTGTCTAAGCACAGGAATATGGCAAGGTGCACTCTGCTAGCCTTGAGAGCAACGGTGCTGTTGAATATCCTGCAACTCTGAAAATCTTCAGTCTTCACTTGTGTGAGACTGTGAATAAACAGGCAACCAGCATGTTTGTATTATTTGTAGAGGTACTTTTCTCTAGTGGAGCAGAAAAGTTCCTGGGAACCCCAGGGGTTCCTTAAGTACTCAAGATCCCAAATCTGTCTGTAGTCCCTGAAACATTTCTCTAAATGTGTATATCTTACTAGTTGCTCTAACTAGATATGCCAAAGTTAGCCAAAACCAACATACAACAGAACACTCCTTTCCAAGCTTGCTTCTTATCTGGTCTATCTTATCTCATAACTGTCCCCACACATCCAGAGTCCTTAGGGGGTTTTGGTGGCGGTAATAGTTGGTGGTGTTGGTGATTTTTCGGGACTGGGAACTGCACTCAGGACCTCACACTTGACAGGTAAGTGCTTGCTGCCATTGAGCTATACTCCAGACCTTGGTGGTGGTGTTGTACCTTATCTCTACCCTTTTTTTCATCCTTCATATCTAGTTTGCCAGTAATTTCTATGGAGTCTTTCATTTAAAAAAAAAAAAAAAAAAAAAAGCTGACCAATTTGTTTGCTTCTTTCCAGTGGCCTGCCTGTCACCAGTATCACTGACTTCTGATACTTGCAATGTCATAGCAAGCCTCATTACTGGTCTCCCTTTTGAGGACTCTGTCCTTGCCATTTTTTCTACATTCCATTACCAACAGAAAACTTTTTATTGTACTGTAATCATGTCACTAAAAGTTAACTGAGATACAATGCCAGATCTAACACTGGCATTATTTCTCATTCAACCTCTTCGAACTCCAATGACCTCATCTATAGAATAAAGATAATATTTATAATTTTCTCCACTATTCTCTATGAGTATGAAATGACATTAGCACGAAATACCATGGACTATCTGGAACACAGTGAATATCAGCAAATATTACTGTGTTGAATTATAAGAGTGATATTTATAGTCTCAAGGACACTATATACCAATTTAAAAATATTCCATGACTTAATATTACCTTCAGGTTAAATTCTGACAACTCTTTCTATGGATCAATAACAGAAAACATCAGTTTTTACCATAAGAGTCACTCTCTGAAGAAAATCTCCCACCACTTCACACCTCCTCAAAAAATTCTGACCTGCGTGCGACTTCCTGTGGTGCCTCTCACGCCACCCATCGCAACGGGTTGCAGCCTTGTCTCTTCATCTCTCAGTTACTTTAGTACAAAAACTTCTGGTCAGTAATTACGTCTTCCTCATTTTTCTGTTTTGGACATTTCAAATCAGTTGGCTCATGCTATGGTTCAGATGTGGTTTGATCACTATGAAGTCATGGTTAGAAGTTTGGCCCTGAGCATGGCAATTTTGTGAGCTAGTAGAGCTTACAAGACGTAGGACACATTGCAAGGTGACTAGATTATCAGGGGCACTGTCTTCAGAAGAAATTAACATGGGACGTTGACTTAATCCTCCAGAGAGTGAGTTTTTATAAAAGAGCTACCTGACCTCTAACCTGCTGGGTGACCTCCCCCTCTCAGATGCATTCTGGTCACTGCAATGTCACCCACCATTCAGCACCTACCCAGGGCTGAACCAGTGAGATGGTCTGATGCTGGACTTCCATCCAACAAAACTGTGAGCTGAACAAATTTCTTTTTAAAGTAGTCAGCTTGAGAAGATGGACAAATGCCACATACAATAAACAGTTAATAAACATTTGTTGAATGAATAGGTAAAGGCATTTAGGTGCCTTACCACATTGCTCCAAACTTCCACTCAGTGGTGCTCAAAGGAGCTACACATCAACACCCTGTGTGTTGAATAAATGGGTAAGCTCAGCAATGGAAGTATTTTATAAAACTGAAGATTTACCCATTGTATCTATTGTCAAACCTGAGTTACAAGTTTTAATAATACAGTACAGAAAGTGAGAGGCAATGATAAAGCCAATAGTAAAAAAAAAAAAAAAAAACCTCAAAGGTGACCAAAGATCATTGTTTAAAGGAGCTCTCAGTCTTGGAAGATATAGTTAAAAAATCTTTGTTCTGTGTCATTCAAGATGTTTAGTTACAAAAAAAGAAAATCTACTCTCATAAGTTAAAGCAGAAGTTAATTTATTAATTACTATTAAGTAAGCTATCACTTCTCCAGAGTGGCTTAAGAGCCAATCTTGAAAGTTACACAATCAGGAACATTACAGCACCATCTTCTGCAGAACTGTCTTTGCAGAAGCTGCTGCCCTGTCCCATTACAGGGCACCATCAGGGCATCTTATGCCACCAATACCTGAGGCTCAATAGGTCATCCTGCTAGGCCCTCTCTAATTACCATCTAAATTCTACCATCGTGGCACTCAGAGGAGTGACAGACACTGCATACCAGACTTTCACAACAATGCTCAGAGAAAGATGGGGATTTGTATGGCAAGAAATTATCCCCCCAATGGAATGAATGTGTAAGTCCTGGGGGTCATAAAGGAAGGGAGATCCTAGGTGCTTTCCAGAGTTGCAGTCAGTAACTGAGGGTTCAGAGCTCTTACAATTCTTGTCTGAGTATAACTTCCCCACACATTGTAGATTTTCACCATTAAATGAGAAAATGTACCTTTGAGATTTATTCAGTGCTTTCTTTTAGACTATTATGCAAGCATAATTTGTTATTTTAGTATTATCACAAAATGGCAACAGTGATATTTTCCCATATATAAAAACTTTAATAATGAGACAAGATTATGGGGAATTTTTTTCTTTTTGAATTTAAAAATTTGGACAAATACAATCAGCAGATTCTTAACAATGTATGTCAGAAAAAAATAGAATACTACATGTAACTAGAAATTACAGATCATTATGTTGTTATAAAATCTTTTTGAAATACTAGATCTTTGTTTTTACTTTTTGCTACAGCCCATTTTTCTGTCCCTGAATATCATAGATAAGGTAATTTTTAAGAATAGAAGTTTATTTTAGTTGAAAGGTTTGGAGTCTAGGAAGTTCCAGTCTCCAGCATCTAGCGAGGGCTTTTGTCATGAGCTGTATTATAACATAGTGCACAACATTACACGACAAAATAGAGCACATTTGATAGAAACAACTCACCTTGATAGCAAAGCCATGTGCATAGTACCCATTCATTAATTCGTCCATGGATGACTTAATCCATTTATGGGACCAAAGTTCTCACAAGCCAACCACCACGTAAAGATCCCATCTGTCAAATACCATTGACATATGTTTTTAAAGATTTGGACTCCATCACATGAAGTTTGGGAGACATACGTGAACCATCACAGATGATGAGTGAAGCTTCTTTATGTGCCAATCCAGGTTTCTCTAAGCATCACACACTTATAGATCCTATGATTATATCTGTTCTCTTCTACTTGTCTTCTTACTAGGCAGCAGCTATCTAATGGGAGGTCCATTCTCCATATTTTTCAGAACAAAATATAAAAATATAGAAGATTACTGATGATAAGTAAACTGAAAATACTTGCCAAAAGGTAATCATTTCCTGCCCTCTCCAAAGGAGCCAATTTGTTTTGTTTGGTTTCTTTCTTTTTTTTTTAGTACCAGGGATCAAACTCAGGATCTTACACTTGCCAGGCAAACACTTGTACTGATGAGCTATCTCCCTGGCCCTCAAAAGAGCCAATTTCTTTCTAAACTCAGAAATTAATGGTTCTTCTGGAATCTAGCAGGAAAATAAATGGAAAAAAAAGAGAGAGAGAAAATGAGAGCTGTGGCATGCCTCCTCCACCTACCACCGCAGAAAGCAGGCGTCCAAAAGTCAGCCAACCCACCGCTGGGAACTGAGCCTGCGCACCCACCACAGGTAAGCCCCTGCGCCCCTCTGCCCCGCCTCTGCGTTCCCGC
>PVJA010026640.1:0-29406 GCA_004027025.1 Myocastor coypus
AAAAAAAAAAAAAAAAAAAAAAAAAAAAAAAAAAAAAAAAAAAAAAAAAAAAAAAATCACTGAAAATAGCTTCTAAATTCTTAAGGCAAGGTATGATTAGAACTTCAAGCAAAGTTAGAAAATTCGTCCATAATTGCAGGAAACACCAATATATTTCTTTTACAGAACAAAAAGTGTACAATATAATAAGTATGGTTAGAGTAAGCACCTGCCTGGCAAGCAATGGGGTTCTGAGTTCAATCCCTGGTACTGCAAAAAAAAAAAAAGTGTGGAACCAGAGCTTAAGAAAACAAAGTTTAAAAATTTAATTAATAAAAAGACAAATCCTAAAAATGAAAATTATGTTTACTAGAAAAAAGACATCATGGGGCTGGTGAGATAGCTCAGTGGACTGAAGTGCCTTCTTAGGTAAGTTTGGGCAACCGCAGGGACCACATGCTGATCCCTGGTACCACTTGCTGAGCCAGCCCCACTCCCAGTGCAGGCTGAGCTGGCCATAACATAAATAAATAAAGTTTAAAAAAATTAGAAAAAGACATCAGGCCAGTGAGATGGCTCAGTGGTTTAAAGTGCATGCTTAGGCAAGCTTAGGTAACCACAAGGACCACGGTTCAATCAGCACCACATGCTGCGCCAACTCTACCCCCAGGGCAGGTTGAGCAGGCCATAGTATAAGAAAGATAATTTAAAAAATTAAAAAAATACAAAAAAGAAAGAAAATAGAAGAGGAAATCAATTGTCAAGTTTAGAAAATAATGTTGAAGAATATAATTGCAGCATGAATAATAAAAAGGAATTCATAAAAAATAAGATCTTTTTGAAATGAATGACAAATCAGGGAAACAAAATTCAACACCACCAAATAAAGAATGCATAAAAGTATGATTTTATATGCACTGGATAAAGAAAAAGAAAAAGCTGAGAATTTTAGGTAAATAAGTGCACCTTGAGACTATAATTTTAGGTGAAATAAATCAGATGTATCAGATACTGAAAAGGTAAATAAGGACTAGCATTGAGGATGGAGATTGAGCAGTAGGTAGAAGATGTCCACATGAGAAGGGGGGACAAGATGGGTGGAGGAAGCAAAAAGGGAAAAAGAGAACATAAGGAAAAATGTGGGGAAAAGCTACTGTAATAAGGAGAGGCAAAAAAGTTGGAAGAAAGAGAAGGAAGTGGGGAAAAAAGCAAAATCAAGATATATCTACAGGTAAAAGTTCCCTGTGTTGAATGTAATCATTTTCTATATCAAAAGTATACCAATAAAATGAAGTTTAAAAATTAAAAAAACCCAGACATGTAGGTATCATCTGACTAAAGTGGTTATGATATCTAATGTTAAGTATGAAGAATCAAATATGTGCAACACTATTAGGAATATGAACTTGCATATTTTTCCTATCAAACATTTTGCTAAACTCATCTTTTAAAAATTTCTCCCCCATAAATTATCAAACTATTGTCAAAAGTTTGATACTCAAAGTATTTGTTATAACTAAGTATAAAAACATGGAAATAAAATATGCTGATGGGTAATTACTTAACATGCTAGTGTCATATTAAAACAAAGAGATAGATCTTTATGAACTCACATTATATTGAATATTAAGTGAAAACAGTAAGATCAAGAAAAAATGCGAATTTTTGACTAAAGAAAACTTCTGTCCACATATGTAAGTCTGTATATAACACATAGAATCATAAACATATAGGTACCCACAATGTAAAAACGTGATAGAATATTTTGCTTCAGAGGGTTAGCTTGAGAAGGAAATGGGAATATCATGAGGATGGGATGGAAATTTTATTCATGTCAACTTTAAAATTTATTTATTATATTAATTTTATAAGAATGTCTAAATTCTCTTTATAAAACGTGTACTGAGCACTATGAACTTTGAGCATTCAGTCATCCAATAATCCCTTTTTAAAATGAGCCCTTTAAAACTTCTTCATCTTGTTAAAGGATGTTTTTAAAGTAGAGATATTCTATAAATATGTAGGAAAAAAAGACAACATCTGGGGCCAGAGAGATAGCTCTATGTCACAAGTGTCTGACTGACAAGTGCAAGGTCGTAAGTTTGAACCCCGGTCCCACAAAAAAAACAAAACATCTGCTTCATTTTATTTTTGGAAAATAGTTGCATCATTTTCTTAGTCATTTTAGTATCTACTTTCCAAAGGATTCGACTGGTGCTTATACTGTGATAACATGAACCTCAGTGTCTTCAGAAGCCTTTAAACTACCATGTATTTAAACTCAGGAGCTTCTTGTAATTTTTTGGGACATTCACATGTTGTTTTAATACCTATAGAATGCTATGCAAGGTATGTGGAATGCTATTCTGAAAGCAATTTCATTTCACAAGGTACAGTAATTTCCCATCTAATTCTAGAATTAAAAGCACTTACTCCACACAGTGTGTATTTGGCAAAGTTGGCAGCTACTTGGTTATAGATTTGCCAGGGTCACCTTAAAGCTTCATCAAAGACCTCATGGTCTTTGGCATGACCAACTTCCTGGCAGGCCTCAGCTCTATAGTCCAGAACTAAAAATACCCCAGGTAGCTGTTCATCTTCCTTTCTCACAGAGTCTACTTGAATTGTCCAAATATCGCCTCCATTGACAATGGTGTTCCCTAAATACCATGGCTAGTTTAGTTTCTGGGCCAAAATATCTCCAAGATCTAACAATATTTGGGACTTTGGTTAGGCAAGTAGGCTCCACTGACACCCTAGCATGCTTCCTATAGCTTCAGGACTTCCAGGGGACCCTAGAACATTCGCTGGATCCCAGAACATTCTGGACAGATGGTCCAAGCATGGCCAAGTAAATTTTCTACAGTAGTGGTCTCAAATTCTAGTGATCACCAGAAATACACCGAAGGTAGGTTGAAACAGCAATGCCAGCCCAGAGGTTAGGGGTGGGACCTGAGAACCTGATTTTATTCCCATAGTGTTGAGAGTTAAACCCAGGACCTCATTCATGTTGAGCAACTGTTCTACCACTGAGATCCACCCTCACGTTTTTAAACATTTTGAGACATGACTGTTGTCTAGGCTGGACTTGGGCTTGGATCTTCCTGCCTTAGCCTCTTGAGTCCTTGGATGCCAGGCATATGCCATCATGCCCAGCTTCAGACTGGACATTTCTAAGAGAGAAGCTGATGCTGCTGAATGGGGGAACATGCTGGGAGTGGTGACCATCAAGACACTGACCCACACAATTGTCAAGAAGCTTCTTGTAATTAATAAAGATAATCCAAAGCAAAATTGAAGCCAACAAAGCAACTTTGAAATGCTTGAAATAGAGTACGTGTTTGGAACTATCTCTTCATGTTTGACAAAGTGGTTGTTTTCATTATACTTTTCTTCCTAAAATTTTATTGGTTGGAAGGTATTTGTAGGTTTTCACCAAAATTCTGTAAGAGAAATGTGAAACTCTACTTGTAAGATTTATATACAATGCTCTACACACATTTCACAGGCATATTTTGTCCTGAGGAAGGGAGGTTAAGCAACTACTAAACAAATTTTTCAGAACAAATATTTTCATGTGAATAATGAATAATATAGTGCACCATATAGGGTGACATACAGGTACAGATATTTTTAAAACATCTCTTATAAATTTATTTAAAACCATGTGGAAAATACAAAAGAAAATTGTAATTAAAAAGAACATGTGAAAGACTTTCCCTTGTACTTGAAATCCAATAGTTTGCTATAGACCAATACATTCATACATACATACATACATGTATGCATACATATTCTATTTGTGTTTTATAAAATAAAGTATAGTTGGCAACAAGAACTTGAAAGACCTACATCTCAGAATGGTTATAATCAAAGGGAACTATTTTGCTTTAAG
Source organism: Myocastor coypus (assembly GCA_004027025.1). Taxonomy (NCBI): domain Eukaryota; kingdom Metazoa; phylum Chordata; class Mammalia; order Rodentia; family Myocastoridae; genus Myocastor; species Myocastor coypus. The sequence continues at coordinate 3,875 of PVJA010026640.1, forward strand.
CCACTTTTGTCAATTGGACATCAAGGTAAGAGGTCACAAATAAAATCCTGGCTGAGAGGCAGAAAAAGCAGGAGAGCCTCAGGCAATCCTCTGGGGTTGGCGAGATGACACATGAAGCCCACATCTGCCAAACCACACAAGGCTTGGGGGCCAAAATCTTGGAAAGAAATGTGGAACACAAAAGAATGCTCTCTAGTTCTGGCCTTTCCTTCAGGGAAGAAGCCAAATTTTTAAACTAGACTATAAAAGGCTTAGATATTAAGCAGAAAGCCCCTGGGAGAAATTTTTATTGTTCTTACCCAGTGCTAAGAAGGGAAAAACTGGAACTTAGGAGCAACCTAAGTTTTTCATTTTTGCTAAGGGGAAAAGGGCTTAGCAAATGCAACACACTCTTCTGGAAATCCTGCTCAGCAGTGTCATAGGGACAGGTGGACGGGGCTGCTGATATCCAAATCCAAACACAATCAATTCAATCAGTGATTGGATTTAGTTAGATAAACTCGATCTAAAGAAATAACATTGTCAGAGCCTCTACATGTGTTGCAATCAAAATTACCTGAAATAATTGAAGAATAGAGTGAGAAAAAATAATAGGAGAAAACAACCAATCACATGAGCTGACTTAGCTTTTCATCAAACATGAGAGAAGAAGGAAGCATCCAGCAGGTCAAGCCCCTTTCCATTCCTGAAAAAACAGCTATAAACTGCGGACAAAATAGCTTCATAATTCTTTGAAAGGGCCCAAGGAAGGATAACATGTGAAGATCATGAAAGACAATAGACAAATGGAAAGAAAGGAATAGGAATGAATTATGAATTTTGAATTTTGCAGTTTGTAGTCTGCAAAAATTTGGATTGTTTAGTTTCTACCATGGGAATGACTAAAATTTCTATAGAAAACAATAGTGTGTGGTGTAAAGAACCAAAGAACAGGACTTAGGAATACCAAAAATAAAGGCAAAAAAAATGGACAAGGAAAAATTGATGTGTAATTTGTTCCCAAATTTGTCTAAACCTGATAGCATGGAAGACTCAAAAAGCATAGTCAAGAATGAGAGAATAAACTGGGTGTGGTGGCACATGCCTGTAATCCCAGCACTTGGGAGGCTGAGGCAGGAGGATCAGTATGAGTTCGAGACCAGCCTGGGCTACAAAAGTGAGCTCAAGGCCAGCCTGAACTGCATAGTGAGAACCTGTCTCAAAAAAAGAAAAAGAAAAAGAAAAAAAAAAAAAAAAAGAATTAGAGAATAGATTTGGATTTGGTGTTGCTATTTAAATCAAATCAATTTAATTGCCTGATAAATCAAAGTATTGCTACATGGAAGAATAATTTTCAAAGTGTAAATGAAATAATATTTCAGAATAAAGTGAAAATGTATTCAAAGTACAGAGAAATAAGAGTACAACCTAAAGACAAAAGTACATCAACAGAGACAACTTGAAATGATTTACATCAATCTGCACATATAATCTTTTTTTGCATAAATAATCTTATTTACATAAAAGAGCAGCAAATATAAAGTACAAGTCCTTAAAGATACTGCCTGTTATTTTCAAGTCACACATTTAACAAGAAATCTAAAAAAAAGAAAAAGGGTAGTCTCTCATCTGAGACATCCATGATAGAGAAAGCTTAAAAGGACAAGTATGAGAGAGATATACCTTATTCATTTATTAGAAGGCTGGGTATTGTAAACTGTTATTTCTGCCTAAGTAAAAGTATACATTCAATAACATACATTCTGTGTCTGTGTGCGTTACAACTTGCAAGCTGTTTCCAGAACTGATATCAAAGCTGTACAACAAAACTGAATTGGTAATTGAAACAGGAAGAGGAAGATTGAAAAGAGGAAAAGAAACAACCACAATTAAGCCAAAGGTCTCCGTGTCAAGAATTAGTCTAATGATATAATAATAAAATAAATATTTGCTCTCACAAGAAAATACATAGACTATGGAAACCTAATGTAAAGGTCATATGCAAATCAGAAATTTACATAGTGACTGACTTTATGATAGTTTATATATTATAGTACAGAGAGAAATGGGTGATACTACAGTAAATAGTACCTAATCTTTATCCAGCATCTGTTTCAAGCAAGGAATGTAGGGCTGGCAGGATGGTGCAGTGGTCTAAAGCACCTGCTTAGGAATGCTTAGGCAGCGGCAGGGACCATGGTTCAATCCCCAACACCACATGCTGCGCCAGCCCCGCCCCCAGGGCAGGCCGGCCCTAATACAAATAAATAAGTAAGTAAATAAACAAACAAACAAACAAACAAGGAATGTACTCATCATGTGATACTAACATGTACCAATAAAAATCGAACTGAAAAAGGAAAAATATTCCTCACTCACTATTTTATATCATAGAAAATAATTTAACTCCAAATGTCTTATGGACCTCAATTTGAAAATGTATAACACTAAACCTCTGAACAAAAATGAGAGATTACTTCGTTAACCTTGGAGCTGTAAAGAGCTTCTCTCAAGAGTACACAAACGTTAAAATTCTGAAAGGAAACATAAACTTGATGTATCATTTTAAGAGTAAGATTTATGAAAGAGATTAGGAAGTTGGCAGAGTAATGAACAGTGGAAAATCGGCCTCCTTTTGATTTGGAATTGAGGCACAAGACTATAACAAGATCAAGTCTCTGGGACTCAGGAATGATCTGAAGTGAGACATTGAGCCCAAAGGGGAAAGAGAAAATAAGGAGCTCCACACACAGAAGAGGTAGGTGGAAAAAGACACTTTCTTCATTAATTCCACCAATACTGGCTGTGTGAAAGAGATGACTCAAATCTATAAACATTTTTTGGGTGTGTGTGGTTCCAGGGATTGAACTGGACCTTGCACATGCCAGGCAGGCACTTGCACCCCTCAGCTGCATGCCCCTCAAACCTATAGAGACAGGATGATTCCAGTGGCCTTATGCAGAGACACACTAGTAAGATGTAGCATTGTAGAGATCCATTGTTCTCTTGGTGTGATCTGTTATACCCAGGGAGAAATGGCAGCAGGAGTGAAGAAAATACAGATAAGAAGACAAGAGATGAGCCAGGTAGTGGCTCGTAACCTGGTTGGCAAAATACCCCCATGTCTGTACAACAGTAGAGGCATTTATACCTCTGCAAAGTTACTACTATGTGACACAAGGTTGCCTAGTGACTAATAGCTAAAATTAACCAGCCAGGATGCTTTTCTCAGGATTGAGTTAGCTTGATACTTTAGGCACTGAGGCTGAGTCCTGTTCTCACATATGTGACCAATTTCCAGCGTTAGTGGCTCCAACAAAGCATCAAGAAGCTTATATGCCATGACCAAGCAGGAATCACCTCAGGGATGCAGGGATAGTGCAACATAGAAAATTTCATAAATATAGTACACCATATCAGCAGAGCTAAGAACAAAACCCACATGATCATTTCAATAAGTGCAGATAAATGAATCCTACAATTGGACTAGGTGGTCTTTATCTCAATTTGATAAAAGCTACCTATGACAGGTCAAAAGCCAACACCAGTCAAAACTAGGAACAGGACAAGAATGTGTGTTATCACCATTCATATTCAAGATAGTTCTGGAAACATTAGCCAAACAATTTGAGAAGAGAAGGAAATAAAAGGACTAAGCATGGAATGGAAGAAGTCAAATTATCATTTGTGGATGATATGATACTCTAAATAGAAGATCCAAAAATCTCCACTCAAAGACTTGTATATTTAATGACTAAATCTAGTATCAGAGCTGGACACAAAGTCAACATTCAACCATCAATAACATTCCTGTACACAAATAACAAACCTCGAGAGAAATTAAGGACACCTCACTTTTCATAATAGTGACAAAAAATACAATAGTTGGCAATCTAAGGAAGGAAGTGAAAGACCCTTAGATTGGATGCCACACTGCTGTGAAAAGGGAGATCCAAGAAAATATCAGAAAATCAAAAGGTATACCTAGTTCTTCGGTAGAAAGAACCAATATTGTCAAAATGGCTATAATGTCAAAATCACTGTACAGATTTAATGCAGTCCCAGTGCACTGGTTAAAATATTAACAGCATACCTGTCTCAGTTACTTTTCTCTCATTGTTGGAACAAATACTGGACACCCAAAACGAAGGAAGGAAAGGCTTATTTAGCTCACAGCTACTGGAGGTTTCAGTCCATAATTAGCTGGCTCCAAGGCAGAGTGGTACATGGCAGAGGCAAGGAGCAGAGAGCAAAAGGGAAGAGTAGCAGCAACAGTTACTGGAGAAACAAGTCTGCCTCATTTAATTTGAGTTCAGGCTATTTGCCACTAGACAGAATCCATAATAATAGATTAAAAAAATGAGAGAAGACATTCCTAAAATTTATTTGGAACAAGAAAAGACCTGGAGTAGAAAAAGAAATTCTGGGCAACAAAGGTGAGGCAAGTGCATCACAATCTCTGACTAGAACTTATACTACAAAACTACAATGATAAGAGCAGCATGGCACTGGGAAAAAAAATCGACCCAAGGATCAGGAAAACAAATTAGAACACATAGAAATAACTCCAAACACTCTTTCTCACCTTATCTTCTTTTAAAAGGCACTGAGCCCCATTACTGGAAGAAAGATAGCCCATTTAATGAGTAATGTTAGAAAAACTGACTTTCTATGTGATGAAGATTACCTAGACCTATATCTCTCTCCATGTGATAAACTAACATTTAGATGGATTAGAGATCTAAATATTAGGGGCTGGGGGAGATGACTCCATGGCACAAGTTCCTGCCTGCCAAGTGCAAGGTCGTGAATTTGAACCCCGGTTCAGCCAAAAAAAAAAAAAAAAAAAAAAAAGATTTAAATATTAAAACAGACAAAATTTCTATTAAAAGATAGAATTCTTAGGGGCTTAGGTATAGGCTAGCAGTTTATGATCAAAACACAAACCACTCAGAAAATATTACAGGAAAAAATCAATAATTGGGTTCTCATGATATTAACTTTATACACCAAACCAAATTACAAGCAGAGTGAAAAGACAGTCCACTGTACAGAAGGAGAAAAGGATTTCTAAGATGTCCCTCAAACAGAGCATTACTAGATAAAGAACTAAAAAAAAAAACAAAACTAGGCTTCCCAAATGTAAAGGTCCAGTCCAAAAATCAGCATCTGAAAAAAAATAGACACTTGTCACTGAAGAAATAGAAATGGCAAATAATATATAAAATCATTGGTAATTTGAGAGATGAAAATCAAAACAACACTGACAGTCTACTTCACTCCACAAAGAATGTATACTTTCAAAAAATAAATGACAAATTCTGGAAGAAAAAAGAAATTTTCTCTACTGTTGTTGGAAGTACAGACTGGTGCAGCCACTGTGGAAAAAAATACGTTTAAATAAATATATTTCAAAATAGTTCTTTTACTTTGAACTTTTATTTTGTCCTTAATTAAAGGGTTGTTTGTGTGTCCATATGTCAGCTATTGTTCTTATAAAACAATATAAGTTATATTATTTATAATTATAACTTTCTTTTAGAAATAAAAGAATATTCTCAAAAATTTCTCATTTTTTTGTACTTTTTTCTGATACAAGAATGATTTTATACATGTGATTTAACTATACTCACATATTTTATATACATATGCATGTATACATATGTACATTATGCATACATATAAAATTTTTTTAAAAAGAATAGCTATTTTTGTGGTAGGAAGAAATGGAAAGTGTAGCTTCAAGGCAAACTACATCACTGACATTTTGCTTAGCAATAATTGTGTAGGTAAGCACTGTGGCCACGACTTGAAAGGCTGGAATTTGAAACTTCTCAGCTGTGTATGCCTGAGCACATAAACCTAGAACTAATCCATGAAAGTGGATCATTCTGTGATTCAAAGGAACAAAACTGATCAGTTTTCTACATATAGTTCTGTATGGCAGTAATTATTGAGTGTCTTGGTTTGGGGGCCTGGTTATACTATTAAATTTTAATAAAAACCACATATTCTAAAACTGTAGAAGACATAGGCCACCTGCACGCATATTTGTGTTAGCCACTGGTATGATAGCCATGGTGCAGTGTAACCTTTGGAAAACTTTCACAGATCATTTATACAAACATGCAAAAAAGTAACCGTCACATCTCAGTTATTTTTCAATTTTATTTTCAAAGAGAATAAGAATAATTAAAAAAAAAGAAATAATGTAGAATTCCACTAAACAAAATCATAAGAATTCAGCAGTGGTTAATATGTTGCATGTTTTTGTTTTCAATAGTTGTTCAAATTGCCAGATATGAGCATACAAAACTGGGAAAAATTAAACAGAAGAAAGAAAGTATTGATTATTCTTTTCAGTAGCATAGTAGAAATCTGCACTACAATTATCCAAGCTAACCTGTGTACATACATATAAATTTCCCTTCAGTTTTGTTTTATTTTATTTTTCCTCATGCCAGCTGTTCTTTTCTTTGAACAGTTTCTTTCCCTTTACACTAACTATTGTAACTTCCAGATTTTATTTACTACTTCAGGTTCTTACACACAGAAGATAATATGATGTTATTCATGTATGACTGATTTATTTCAGTTATGAACATGGCCTCTAGTTGCATACATGTGTCTATGAAAGCCTCAAGTGCAACAAACAGCACAAGAAAAATTAGGGAAACCACACCTTCCACAATAACATCCAAAAAAAATGGAAGTACTTAGGAATCAATATAACAAAGCAAGTAAAAGATCTGTATAGTGAAAATTATAATACCTTGAAAAAAGAGATCTAAGAGGATTTCAGAAAATGGAAACATATCCCTAGATCATTGATAGGAAGAAATAACATTGCGAAAATAGCCGCATTCCCAAAATTATTATACAGATTCAATGCATTGTCAATTAAAATACCATTATCATACCCCACAGATCCAGAGAAAATGTTCCTAAAACTCATCTGAAATCAGAAGAGACTTAGATAGTAAAATCAATCTTGGGCAACAGAGAAAAGGTAGAAGGCATCACAATCCCTGAGTTGAAATTATACTACAAAGCTACCATGAGAAAATCAGAACAGTTCTGGCAATGCAAAAACAAAACAAAACCAAAACACAGACCTGGGGTCAACTGAACAAATTATTAGATGCAGCAGAACTGCAAACACAATTGGCCACCTTATCTTTGACAAAGGGGCCAAATATGTTCACTGGAAGAAACAGAGCCCTTTTAAATAAATGGTTCTGGGAAAACTGGCTTTATAAATGCCAACGGCTAACACTAGACCTAGAGCTATCACCATGTACAAAAGTTGAAATGGATCAAATGTACATATTTTAAACAGAAACACTCATTTTGCTAGAGGAGAAAGTAAGTAGAAATTTTGATCACAAATAGGTTGGCAGAGAGTTCCTGAAAAAATACCGAACTTCCCAGGAAATACTTCATCTCAGTATTATTTCAAATCATTTAAACTTAGTGGGCTTCCAAGAATTCCCAAAACACACTGAGAGAAATGTTTTAAAGACACCTGAAGAAGAAAATTGAACAAGTGGAAATTCTCTAATTTAGAAGAGGAATATATTATTTTAACTAGGAAAATAAACTTTTATTTATATGCGAAGAGCTTTATTATTTTGCATTCATCTAATGAAAAGTATGTATGAGTTCAATAAGAAAAATAGTAATATGCTATCTGGATAAAAACAAAAATCATCTCTGCATCTTACAGAGTTGGTAAGATGTGGAGCCACAGAGATTTTAGCTATGAAAATTCACAGTTGACTGATTTTTTTTTTTTTTTTTTTTTTGAACCAGAGTTTGAACTCAGGCCCTTGCGCTTGCCAGGCAAGCACTTATTCTACTGAGCTATCTCCCCAGGCCCCTCTACTGATCTTTTGAAGACTCACTCTACTCTCCTAGTGAACTATCCTGAGGAAATGTGTTTTCTACTCAAGAATTCGGTTTAGGAGAATGCATGAGTGACAGGGCTTGAAAAGGAGCCAGGCTTCTCTAAAAGAAAAGCACCAAAGCCTCCTGAAGAAAAGATGATTTACATGAAAGAATGAAGCAAGGCACCTACTTCTGGTTACAGCCCTAGTGAAAAAAAAAAAAAAAAAAAAAGCTTGGAAAGGAGGAGTTTTCCACTAGAAGTCCTTTTTTAAAGGTTAACTTCTATGTTTTTTGGCTCCCTGTAAAGTTATATTTTGCATAATTTTAAAATTACTTTCTTCTACACACACGGAAATACTTTATAGATGTTTTCAATCTTTCAATCAAGAAAAGGTTTTAATACATGAAGGACAAAATTTCAGGACGGTCAATGAAATGATCTCATTTTCACATTTCTTCTGCTGAAGTTGTGGGGAGCAAAAGCAGCACTGGGAGGAGAGCAGGCCTTTCTGTTCAGTATGAGCTGTGTGTGTAGCATATTTGGTGCCTAGCAGAGGGCCAGGCATCACAGAGTTATGCAGAAAGTGGGCAAAGGGCTCTCTGGAACATTTTTTTTATGAGAGCAGAGAGTGCCTTATGGGGCTTAAAATATATTCATTTGTATTTTTGTTAAAAAGCAGCTTCCTTTTCCTTGCCTTAGAAATGAGTCATTTGTGGGAAAATCATGCATTTTAAGACTATACATTTAAGGGAAATAAAAATCAGACACACAAACTTAAATCCAGTATGGGTTTCTCTCATAGGAGAAACTCAAAATATAAATAAAGAGCAAAACAGAAGATGCTAGGAAGTGAGATTTTTTTCATAAAAGAAAAGGGGATCAAGAGAAGGAGGCAAAAGTGAGTAAGGTCAGGAAAAAGAACAGGGGACGTGAAGAAGAACTAAGATATGTTGTCTACATGCCGACTCCACACGTGATACGTTGCAAGCCTGTATCAAAAATGAAAGGGGATCAAGAGGTAGATGGAGGGGAGAGGAAAGAAACAGCAAAAGAAAAAAGGAATCAGAGCATATTGTGTACTACAAACACGAGCTATTAAAAATTTTAGAAAGAAATATTTAAAAATAACTTACTTTGACACACTTGCAATTGCAGACCATTGTCAGACTTTAGCCTTTAATTTATCTCAGAGGCAGCGACCCTCATCACTTTCATGAGGCGAAGGAGGATGGGCCTGAATGATGCCTATAGCTCCTATGCGTGCAAACGCCCTGAAGTTCAGTCAGTCTTGGAAATCTCCCAACCTGAGTAGCCTGAGCTTATGAATGCCAGCCCTTCTCCTCCACCAAGTCCTCAACAAATCGACCTTGATCCGGCATCCAATCCTCGTGAGAAACCGTCCGACTTTCACTTCTTTTTTTTTTTTTTTTTTTTTTTTTTCTCTTTTTGAGACAGGGTCTCGCTATGCAGTTCAGGCTGGCCTTGAGCTCACTTTTGTAGACCAGGCTGGTCTCGAACTCGCATCGATCCTCCCACCTGAGCCTCCCAAGTGCTGGGATTACAGGCATGCACTACCACACCCGGCTTCGACTTTCACTTCTTGCAAGTAACTGGGAAAGGCAGTTTGGGAAAGGTTCTTCCAGCAAGACCCAAAGCTGAAGGAGCATTCTATGCTGTCAAAGTTTCACAGAAGAAAGCAATCCTGAAAAAGAAAGAGGAGAAACACATCGTATCGGAGCTCAACGTTCTACTGAAGAATGTGGGGCGTCACTTCTCTTTCTGGGCTACTGACAAACTCCGCTTTGTCTTAGGCTACCTCAATGGTGGAGAGTTGTCCTACGGCCTCCAGAGGGAACGCTGTCTCCTACAACCAAGGGCGCGTTTCAATAGCCAGTGCCTTGGGTTACCTGCGCTCACTGAACATCGTGTATAGAAACTTAAACCTAGAAAATATTTTGCTAGATTCCCAGGGACACACTGTCCTCACCAACTTTGGGCTCTGCAAGGAGAGCCTTGAACACAATGGCAAAACACCACCTTCTGTGGCACACTGAGTATCTTGCCCCCGAAGTGCTTCATAAGCAGCCCTATGATAGTACCATGGCCTGGTGGTGCCTGGGAGCCGTCTTGTATGAGATGCTGTAGGGCCTACCTCCTTGTTATAGCCAAAATGCAGCTGAGATGTATGACAACATCCTGAATAACCCCTCCAGTTGAAGCCAAATATCACAAATTCCATGAGGCATCTCCTGGAGGGGCTTCTGCCGAAGGACAGGACCAAGTGGCTCCGTGCCACGGATGACTTTATGGAGATTAAGAGTCACATCTTCTTCTCCCTAATTACTGGATGATCTCATAAATAAGGAGATTATTCCAGCTTTTAACCCAAATGTGAGTGGACCCAGTGACCTGCCATGTCCATCCTGAGTTTACCGAGGAGCCTGTCCCCAACTCCATCGGCAGATCCCCTGACAGCATCCTCACCACAGCCAGGGAAAGGAGGCGGCGGAGGCATTCCTCGGCTTCTCCTATGCACCTCCCATGGACTCTTTCCTCTGAGCTGTCTTAGGATAGTTGTGAAGGATTATATGTGGGTCTGTGAATGTTTAGTTAGCCTTTTGGTGGAGCTGCCAGCTGACGGGACATCCTAAAGAGAATGCGCACATCTCAGGAAGCTTGGCAGCTAGATGCACACTGTTTGCTGGAAGCTTTTTGAAGAGCACATCTCAGTTAGCTCGTAGGGATTTCATTTTATCCCTCCTTCCAACTTGGTGCTGTCTCTGAATTGAGCGTTAGAGCGCTGCCTCAGGCAGGTATGATAGTCGCTGTAGACGGGAGAGGCTGGTCTGAGAAGCATCCTCCCAGGTCTGTTGGGGCTGAGATAAGAAATATTCTGAAATGTGCTTTTCTGATGAGATCGTGTTAGCTCTAAAGCTCTTCCTATCACAGTGTTTCAGTTCTTTAATTTTCCTTGTGGATTTTTTGGTACATGAATAGTGGTGTGGGTGTGGTCTGGTATGCTTGACCACAGATGGGTGTTGTTATAAGCATCAGTGTGACGCCTGTAGGACACTACAGTGTGGGACATTGTGTGTTTCTTCCATATTTGGAAGATAAATTTATGTGTAGACTATTTTTTTTTCTTTTTTTGTCTTTTTGAGACAGGGTCTTGGTATGCAATTCAGGCTGGCCTTGAGCTCACTTTTGTAGCCCAGGCTGGTCTCAAACTTGAACTTATCCTGCTGCCTCAGCATCCCAAGTGCTGGGATTATAGGTGTGCGCCAACACATAGACTATATTTTTTATAAGATATAGTTAATAACTAGAATTTATTGAAATGGTCATGCAGAAAAAAAAAAAAAAAGAAATGGTCTTGCAATGACTCACATCCAGAAGCTTAAAGACAGCTTTGCTGCTACAAATATTTTTATTTTTAGAAAGGGATTTTATGGACCAATGCCCCAGATGTCGCTCACAGCCATTGGTGTTTTCATTGTTCAAAATGTCACCCATAAAATGGGCATTATTTTTGTGTGTGAATTTTTTAACGTTCCTGATAACTGTGTATTGTATTAAAAAAGTCTGTCCATTAAATTATATAACACTAGTATATTTAAACTTGCAAGCTTATTTATAATTTAAACCATTTTATTTATTTATTTATTTATTTATTTATTTATTTATTGCGGGTCTGGGGGTCAGCAGGCACTTGTGCCACATTGTGCCACAGAGCTACCTCCCAGCCCCCACCATTTTAATGTATTGAAATTGACATGGTTATAATATGTACAATCCCTCCTCGCACCACACAACTTTTTGTGTGTAGTAAGCCAATTCTGGTTTGCAATAAAACTTTGAAAATATTAAAAAGAAATTATGGCAGAACTGTAGCCCAATATTTTAAATATATATATATATATATATATATATATATATATATATATATATATGTATATATGACAATAAAACCAAAGGGATAGAGCAGATGCTAGAAAAGAAAGAAATAGCTCAAAGAATAGAGAAAAAATTAGAAATATTTTTTTTTTGGTGGTACTAGAGATTGAACTCAGTATCTTGAGCCTGCCAGGCAAGCACTTATTCCACTGGGCTCTCTTCCTGGCCCCTATAAAATACTTTGATCAGTACTCTCTGGCTAACAACAATATGAGAAATAGAGATAAAAATTATATAAATTATAATGCATATGGATATATATGCATACATATAATGCATATGAATATAGAGTATATAGAGTATTTCTATACTCTCTAGTATAGAAATATATCATAATAATTAGTCCTATACATGTTATTATATACATTTGATATAGTTTAATATAATAAACATAAGGATATAAATATATTTTTATGCATGATATATAGTATCTATGAAGTATCTAATCTACTTAATTATAGAAGAGTTAATTCCTGCTAAGTAATACCCTTCGTTAGGAAATAATATACATACATGACACCAGGAAAGCCATTCATATCTTCAGTTCATGCAAAGCTGATATTACAAATCTAGCTCTACTTGGAATAGGTAACATGTCCATATCTATCTAATGGATTTGATTGTATCAATATTTTGTACAGGATATATGCATTTTTCTAAAGATAAAATATTATGTATAATCTCCAAGACAATTATTTGTTCATTTTTCTGTTTTAAGAGGTATATAATTTAACAATTATTCTACATTGTTGTTGTAATTTTAAATTGCTCTTTTATATTACTGTTCAACTGTTTTTTTATAGTCTTACCCTTTGGTGAACTCTAAGATGAAATGACATAGGAGTAACTAGCAAAAGATTTTTCTAACCTTGCATTTTAAAGGTTAATCATAATACAATGGACTCAATATTCTCTTAACGCTCTTACTACTTAATAGTTTAATGAGACAAGATCATTAAAGACTTCAAATTTTATTGAATTGATAGAAAAAAATGAAAATTATCATGTGTACATAGTTGGCTGTAAAATAACACCATAACCATTGTTATATGATATTAACGTATTGATTTTTTCATTATTAAAGTTCTACATCAAATCACTAGGCTTAGTGATGACAAACAATGCTACTTCTACTTTCAAAATATCATACAAAGCTTTTGCTGTAGAGATTTTAATTAAATTCCTAAATCAAAAAATGTATACTTTTCACATGAAAGGCAAACACAATTAGTAACAAAGATATGCCTACCAAGATGAAAAACTGTTCATCTTTGGAAGTAGTTTACACATTTCCACTTATCACAACTCAAATATGACAGTATTTTCTAATGGGCTGATCACATTAATTATCTTAATTGTTGACCTTCCCTGTACTCTGCTGTGTAATACTAGCTTCACTTAAAGAGGTAAAGTTTACTATCTTCTATACCTCTTGTGTGAAGCTAGTATTCACAGGACAGAGAGTATAGGGGAGGTAGACAATTTGCCTTTGTTTTGAGAAACAAAATAAGGTAAAAATTATAGTTCTATAGTTTCCCAAACTAGCCCCAAGTGGTACTGCCTGTTTTTCTGAATTTCGTTCTATACTCTGTAACCACCGCCATCATAGCAACACTGAACTTCCTATGAAGAAAAAAGCATACAGAGCAAGGCCAGGTAATTTCTGCTTCAACAAGAAAGGCCAAATGAGATCAATGAATGACACCCATCTCTATTATATGAGGGAAGCTATTTTTTTTTTTTTTTCATGTGTTTGGTACAGGGGCTCACTATGCAGATTCACAGTGATCTGTTTACAAGGTGAGTCACCATGCTCCCAGGACTCAGTCACTGGCTCAGTGAGCCCAGTGACAGGGCAGGCATGGCCTGTGGTAGTGGGGATTGAACCTCAGTCCCTGAGCTTGCCTAAGCTTAGTCCACTGAGCTATCTTGCTGGCCTGAGGGAACCTATGTTTATGTAGATTATCCGATGTTATAGATGCCACCTGCGGTGTCATCTGTTTGAAATTTTATGTTTGCTTTTAATTTATGTTTACATTGCTGGACCATGTTTCATTAATACCCAATATGCTTTTGTTATGCTTTGTGTCTAGTTGTCCCCCCAAAGCCTCATGCAGTCATGGGGCAGCTTCTAGGGTCTGTGATGAATTCATGAGCCAATGCTGGGGTTACAGGTATCAGTGCTACACCTGCCCTCGGGTGAGTAATCTGGATTACAGTGTAAGGAGGGGAGAGAGGCTAGCCTGCAGTCTCAGGTGCTGCTCATCTCTTTGCTGTTTTCCACCACCATTATTGGCTGCCCTCTGTCATGTGCCACTCTGCCTTTGAGTCACCCCAGCATGGCCTGAAGCATCCATTCACTGTGAGCTAAGTAAGCCTTTCTTTCCTTCACTTTGGGAGTCAGTATCTTGGCCCAGCCATGAGAAAAGAGTAACTGAGACAACTTTTAAATATTAGCATGCAAAGGGCTGGGGAAATAGCTCCGACGCACAAGTGCCTGCCTGACAAGTGCAAGGTTATGAGTTTGAACCCTGGTCCCGCAAAAAAAAAAAAAAAAAAAACAAGTAAATATTAGCATGCTATCATCCCAAATAAACTGAAGGCATAGGGTCTTTCAACAGATGCAAAACACAAAATCCAGATGTCCTGCTCATTTTTTGAAAGGAATAATTAATGTTTCAAATCTTTTATTCTTACTTTTTATTTTCAATTTCTTATAACTCTTCTTGTTTTGTTAGCCAATTTTGCAGATGTATGTCTAGCAACATAAACAACTAATTTGAAGTGACAGCATGCAACACAGCAACCATTGTTGAATTAAAAAAAATATTTTACCAACATCAGCATGCCAGTGTTTCATCTTTTTCCTAACATTGTAGAATTTAACATAATTGTTTTGATCATTTTGTTTTCCTTAAAACAAAGGAAGACTGCCTTGGGACACTCCTAAAGTTTTCTTCCATCCTGCTACTACAGATACTTGTCACTATCATATTTTGATTCTTCCTTTTCCTGAAATATGAGCCACAGATGCCTTTATGACTTCTTGGAATATTTAAATTTTCTTATACACTTGCTTGGTGAACTCATCCACGTAATAAGTTTTAGTTTCCTAATTTCATTCCACTTCCAAACTCTTTTCTGAACTAAGGATCATGTTTTCTTGGATATGAAATAAACACTTTGAATGTGATATCTTCAAAACTGAAATTTCAGCCAGCCCACGTGCCACTGACATCTTTGATGAGCAGGCCCCACTGCTAATCTTTCCTAGGAAAGCCACATAATCTTTCCAGTTGATCATATCAAGAATCTTTTGAGATATTCTTGGCAGAGATAACTAATTCACCTCATTTGCAGTTTTCTGTTCAGTTATAGAATGTTTTCTACCACAGTTAGAGCCCTCCAAGCTCAAGACCCCATTTCAGTTACAGGGAGCCATGTGAGTAGGTTGCAAAATACAATTGCAATTTATGCTCTTAAAAATTGGCATTGTTTTTCTTCCAGGTTTTCTTTCTTCCCTTTCTCAAGTTGACAATTGGCTTCAGTTCTTGTGCACTACCTAATATATCTGATATATTTCGTATTGCTGCCTTCCCCTCAGGCTGACTTTTAGGGGACCTCAGTGAATGGCTCATCCAACACACTTTGGGTTATTTGTTTCACTTATGCTGTTCTATATTTGTCTCATGGTGACATAAGTTTAGTTACTGTCCAACTCATACCTCATCGTTGGCTTGTCTCTTTCCAGACTTTTTGTGGCTTTGCCTATGTAGTATGTCTAAGATAGTCATTCCCAACCCAGATTGGTATATTTTTTTCCTACATGGAGACACTTGGCAAAGTCTTAGGCCTTTTTTGTTGCAGCAAATGAGAGAAAAGCTGACTATTATTACTACTTGATTAGTAAAGATTAAGATTGCTGCTAAATACCATATGTTCCACAGACACCACAATAAAACTACCTAAGAGCACCAACGTTGAAAATCCTGCTCTAGAACTCAATCATATTTCAGCATATTTCTTTTTTATTATCCAAAGATAATTCAAAATAGCAAGAAAAAAGCTTTAGAAATGATACAGAGCTTTGTAAAGCCAAACAATAGAAATCTAACAGCGGCAGCTATATTACATAATGTTGTATTTGAATTACTTGTTCAGATTACCAGATATAAGCATGCAAAATTGGTAAACAAAACAAAAAGTAATAAAAAATTGAAAAGGAAAACAAAATTAAGCATCAACTGCTCCCTTCCGGAGACTGGCAGAAACCAGCAGTATAATTATCCAAGCCATTCTGCATACACACCATGTATATGTAAATATATCCCCCGCATCCTGTCATTTTCCTCATCCCAGTTATTCCTTCTCTCTGAACAGATTCTCTCCCTTTTACAGTATCTTTTATACCTTTCAGGCTGTGTTTAGTCTTTCAGGTTCTTATACTACTGAGACAATATAATGTTCACACATAGGGGTCTGATTTATTTCACTTATGAGTTTATGAGTATGGTATCTTATTGCACCTGCCAGCAGCTATTATTAGTTGCTTTCTTGATAATAGTAATTCTTTATGAAAATTTTCATCACCATGATATGTAAAATTTAGTCTTACTTATTTTGTACAATATATCTCATCCTTTTAAACTTACTATTTTCATAGAATTCTCACTACCTGACATAGAATGTTTAATTATTTACTTTCTGTTCCCTAGAACCCAAAACTTATCTCCATGAAGAAAGTAATTTATTTTGATCATAGATATAATCTCAGGGTTTAAAATGGTACTAGTAACATAGTCTGTACTTGGTAAATAAATATTTAACTAAGTAATGAATGAGAAAAAATAGCCAGTAATACTATCTTGAGTGTCTTATTACCATACATTAGATAGTTTGGCATCTACCCAAAGAGATTTATCTCATTCACTCCTTCTCCTAGTATCCTGTCATTTCGACTTTCCTCAGTTTATAGAGCTTTTATTTTTGTTTTGGTTCAGAAATAGAGCTTTTCAAAAGATATTTCAAAGTTAAGGTTTTTAAGGTTAGACTTTCCTTCCAATTCTATTATGGGCTCAGATTAGGTTTATAATATGGCCTTTCAGCTCCCTGAGGCTGTTTGATCTAAGGTTTTCCTGTACAACTTGCCATAAATCTCTTGAGGATCACCCAGGTCATATTGTGGTGTTGTATGCTTTCATGCCATGCCACTGTAAGCGTCATCAGTTTTGTTTATTTACTGCTTGACCACTTCAATGGACAACTAGAGGTTGTGTAGGAAGTAAAAATTCTAAACATTTGAACATTTATACTTTTTCTAATTATTCACCTTCCTATTTAGGATCTTCTAGTGTACCTCAGTTTATACAGAAGGGAAAAAATAGGATCACATGACAATATATACCGTCTTACAGTGTTTCAACTGGATTGTTTTCATCTTGTACATTTATTTCACCTATAGACGGTTTTAAAAATCCATTTAGAATTGTTGGAGAAATACTGATTTCCATGTGTTCTTTTTCCCTAGAAGGTATGAAATAGTATACATAAATCAATAAAATAGGTGTTTTGTAACAGCCTAATATTGTGTATGTTGTAAATTATGTTACAAACTCCAAATGTAGAAAACTATCTTGTCCAGGAATACTTAGAAAAGAGCAACGTCGTCTGTACCCATAGATCCTTTATATTGTTTCCCATTAAGATAACCTAAGTGTATGTTGTATAGTAATGCTGTAAAAGAATTATCAGCAGCATAGATTTTTAAAAAAAAGAACAACAGAAATAATGCTGTGCTTCTAAAGGCAGACTGTCAATGCAATCCAATTAAAATTTTCTAATATCAGATTTTGCTAAAATAAATACACTATTTTTGGCTCCATCCTTGGCCCAGACCTACACAGAAAGGTAAGTTAACATCTATGTATAACTTAAGAAACATTTGGCTTGAATTAGTGGGAGCAATCTAATGTTGTAGCTTACATTCCAAAGCATGTGCATTTGGATTTTATGAAGTAATTTTATAGTTTTGATGTAACAAAAGAAAGACTTTGTTTTAAATGACATGATTAAAAGGATTCTGTGATCTGCCATTCATCACTTCATGACTGCTGGCTTTTTATTTGCGTTGACATTACAAGAAACTTGATACTCTTTCATTGTTTAGGGAAAAAGCCACACTTTTTGATTTCCTTTGTCTTTGAGTGAAATTCAAAATCTATGAAGACATAAATGGATAAGAGGCTGAAATGAGTACTAAAAAAAGTATGTCATCATAAACGTGATGAATCTACAAGGTAACCATTGGGTTTGTACTTCAAGGTAATCATTGGTGGCTGTATTTCTTGTCCATTTTGGAGCAAGGTTAACTGGGATTAGGAAAGTGAATTTCAGTTTGGCAAAGGGAGTGAGTAGAGAAAGACACAAAATTTTTATAGGTCATTTATCATAGGTTTATTAAAAAGCATTTGCTGTATAAATTACTTTAGTTTTTCACTTATCACACCCCATTTTAATTTTTTGCCCACTGTTCCTAATAAATATTTGTATAGTTGTTGTAATATTTTTCTAAATTTTGTTAACATTGGGTACTTTGTGAACAAAACAAAAAATTCATGTGTGTGTGTGTGTGTGTGTATGTTTTGGGTGTGTGTGTGTGTATTTAGGACAGCGTCTTCAGGGTTTACAGTGTCTCACTGGGCATGTGGGACTCGTAGTGATCCTTCTGTTTTCAGCCTCTCAAAAGCTGGTATTCCAGGCCTGTGCCACTATGCACAGTCTCAATTGCTTTCTTAGGGTGCCCCATGGGTGGGGTCAGTACAAAAATACTTTTGTTAATTTTCCAGTGACTATTTTACCTTTAATGCTCAGTCTTCTAATATTTAAATATTAAACATTTTGTGTGAAATTTATCTATTATATTCTTACTTGTGTGGATTCATTGCTTTCATTTATTAAGTAATGGAAAAATCCTTAGTTCCTCTACCGAAATGTTGTATGATTTAGGAGAAAACAGTAATTTGTGACAGAAGAATCTCATTAATTATTGTCTAAGATAAGGAGAAAGATTGGCACAACAGAACATTTGAGAAACACTATTTCACTCTGAAGTGAACAGTCGTCAAAATCTAAATAGGGTGAAGGAAATGTGAATATTTGTTAGATTTATTATTAAAATCATGTAAGCAATATTTTCAAAATACAGTAATGTGCTTCTTTTTCAGTAGAATATAGTAATGTGTTCTTTCTTGAATGGAGCCTTCTTTTATTTGGTTAGATATATTCATTGCTTTAAGAGCATTTGTATTTTTGTTGCAATAAAAAAAGTGTCTTGCTCAAATTTTGATTTCCCAAATGATCTTTGAATCATAGTTGTTAAATATTCCTGAAAATAAACTATTATTATGAAGGGAGGTGATTTGTAAACTCCAATGTATTTATATAAAATGAAAAGCCCTTGAAGGCTTAAAAATAAATCAGAATGTAGGGCAAACAGAAGATGGTTTCATAGGGGAAGTTCACCTTAGAGAAGAATAAAAAAAGAGAGCTAAGGAAAACTAGAAAAGCAGATGACATATACAAGTAGCATGAAAGAAATCTTAGCAAAACTTGAACATGCAGCAATACTGCACAAGGAGAATAGAGTCAAAACAGGGAGGAGAGAAATCCTTCTCAGGCATATTGTTACTGATTGCCTTTTGGCCAACTGCTTCAGTCCTTCTGGGGATACATAGAGATTGTGTGCAGTAGCCAGTGACCTGAATGAGCTGGGGCAGTTGCCCATCTACTCCCGCGATTTTTGGTTGAAGAATTTTTCTGGGACTTGGGACCTGTTCCTCACACAGGCTGTGTACTATCTGTTCATTATCACATATCTTCAGACAATCACTGCCAGTCAAGAAAAGTCAATGTAAGAGACTCACAACTTAAAATTCAGTTTGGATAATAGTGAGACACAGTTATCTCAATATATATTTGAATAATAAAAAGATAAAAGAAAAGTTAAAAAAAAAAAAAGCTGCTGAGGGTGTAACTCAGTGTGAGGGTCCTGGGTTTAATCTTCAGCATCCCCAAAAATGAAAAGTATCTATTGCAAATTTGAAAAAGTACTCGTGTGAGGAACAGGTCTTTTAAACTTGCCTGGTAAAGACTGGACAATGCCATGCTGGGGTGGGAACAGTTGGAACAAAGAAAAAGAAGAGGAGATGTACTGAGTTCTCTGAGATAACAAAGAAAAGATTAGCAGGTCTGCCACATTGTGGCAAACTCGGAAATCCTACTACAAAAGGAGGATAGGATGATTGTTAAGAGAACAACTATATGGGGCTTTACTGACTATGTTTAAGATATGGACTTTATTTAACATGTGACAAAGAAGGCACTGGAATATTTCCAGCTGGAAAAGTCATTAAATTTCAATGACTTGATGTCATGTGGCTAATAAGTTAGAAGAAAGTAAAAGTATAAATAAAGGAAAAAGTGACAAAAGAGGATATTGCACAGCCCAGGATACTGATGACTGAATTCGAATTACAGTGGAAATTGGTAAAAGTAGATTTTAGGGTATAGTTTGTAAAAAGTAGTTATGTTTTTATGAAATCACTAGTGAAGAGACTGCACACTTTTATGCTTGTGTTAAAGGAACAACAGAGATGCCACTTATGCAGATAGGAATGATGGAAAAGAGAAAATGTTCTGGGGGGAAAGATTTAGAGATCAGACTCACGAAGTGTAAATCTGCAATGACTCTGAAACATGTAAGAAAGAGTATGGTCCTGAGTCATGATCCTTGGCTTGGGGAAAGAACCTGAGAAGTGAACATTTCTATAAATCATCAGGAAAAGTCAGAAGGTACTATGCATTCACTGATAGATGGCAGTAACAAGAGAAAAAGAGTCTAAAAATTTTAAACAAAATGTCAAAAACAAAAAGAAAATTGCACATTTACATGTACATTTTTCATTGAGTAAGTGGAAAATTCACTGAGTTAGAATGTTTTTTTTTTTTTTTTTTTCTTCAGGTTTGGGTGTCTTAAAATTCATCTGGGCTTGGGGCTTGCTAGGTAGCTCAGTTAATTAAAGCACATAATTTGGCAAAGTCACTCAGGCACTGGGGACGTGGTTCAATCCCCACCTCCACATGGAGCATGAGAGCTGCCCTTAAAGTAGCCTGAGCCAGCGCCCCCCTCCAAAAAAAAATTCTTCTCAAGCAAAAGAGAGAAAGAAAGAAAGAAAGAAAGAAAGAAAGAAAGAAAGAAAGAAAGAAAGAAAGAAAAAGAAATCTGGGTTTTGCAATAACTGTACGTAATTATAATTATACCATTTGCAAGTTTTGATTTAGTGCATAGCTTGCCCAAGGGAGCACTTCCTCCTTTGCCATCTGGCAGCCACTCACAACCTCTTCTCCCTTCTCTCAGGGCCGACCCTGCTTTGCTCTCTTCCTCCTGTGCAGAGGGACCCCCACCACCATGCTCCACCACCAAGGAGATTCTAGACGTGGACACCATAGACAAACCTACTTCTTTGAACAGAGAATGGACAGGAAGAATTCATACAACCAAGTAACTTTTCTAGTCATTATTTTTCATTTCTATTTAAATTTTATTTTATAAATACGTAACTTATTTTAGCCACATTTATGGCTCACCAAAGGTAATGGTAGAAAAAAAAAATTGAGTTCCCATGTATTTCTTGACTTTTGGCAAGTCACGCTCTATTTCTTAGTGTTTGTTTCCTGATTCATCAAATTAAGAAAACTTGCCCAATATTAAGAAAACAAATTACTTCAAAGAAGTCCAAAGTTTGTTGGTTTTTTAAAAAGTAGTATTACATCAAGTAGAAATCTGTGGGGCTTGTGAGATGGTTCAGCAGTTTGAAGCGCCTGCTTAGGCAAGCTTAGACAACTGCAGGGATCCTGGTTCAATCCCAGGCACCACATGCTGCTCCAGGCCCACCCCCAAGGCAGGCTGATCTCACTATAATATATATTGAAATCTGTGAGTCACTGGTAAGAGAGTTTATTTGTATCTAGTACCTATTGTATAATCCAGTCTAGAATTTGCCTTTAATAAACACAGTATTTATGGATAGAATGGAGACACTGAAATTAAAAAGTTAGAGTATGATCATTCTATGTTTTAATAACACCATTAGCATATATATGTTAATCTATTTATAGTACTATTTTTATATACTACATAGTATTTACCTAAATGTGCATATGTAGTATGTGTTTTACAGTATTTATATGCACACATGTATACTGTATCCTTGGAGATATTCAGAAAATCAAATGGAAAAACACAAATGATCAAGTCAGTTGTTTTTAAATTTTTTATTGCCATTAGAGACTTAAGAAAAGCTCCTGCAATGGTATCTTTGCCTCTGTAGGACAGCAGCTACCACAAACACAAAAACAGCGACTACCTCAGGGCACTTCATTCCAGGTGTCTCTCTCTGAAAAAAGGCTATCAGTGCAATTATCCTGTCTTCACAGTTCTGTTTCATTTTGTTTTCGTGTTTTGTTGGCTTGGTGGCACAGTTCCCCCATGCAGCCTGTTTAATTTAGAATTCAAACATAAGAGCTCACTGATAGTGTTTCAATGAACGATAGAACTGAACATAGATTAAAGCAAAAAAAGACCTAAGGATAAGAAACTTCAAAGCACACTCTTAAAAAAAAAGATTGCAGCCTAGCAGCTGTGTCATAGACGGGAATCAACTTTTGGTTAAACTGGAATATGGAAGACATCATAGGAGTCAGTGCTTGGATCTTCTCAGAAGTCTTTGCCTTCTGGCTTCTATGTATCTATTAACTGGTAAGTCTAATCTTTGTAAGTTCATTTTCTCCCCCTTTTAAGAAAGATTTCTGTGATCTGTGGCCAAGAAGGGCTGGAAAGAACTCAAGGCTGTTAGCACATTTATCCTAAGGTACCTTGGAATGCAGGACAGACTGTAGACTGGTTTCATTTTTAAGGGGCTGGGAAGGGTGCCGCAAAGAAAGGGAGCAAGCAAGAAGAGCCAGCTGCCTCAGGAGGCAGCTCTCTTTCTAGGAAGTGAAATAGAAGACTAGTGCCCCATACAACGTGATCCCAAATATCTATGAGCAAGTACCTTAAGGGGCATTCAACAGTTTTGTTTTGTTTTTCAGTAGCATTAGTGTCTATTCTGAGAAAATGGTTATTGTACATCATTTTATATTTAAAGGAACAATTCTAACAGGGACACTCAGAAACAGAAACAAGGGACTGAGAATTTAGGTAGCCATCCACATGGAGATATATATTTAGATATCTGGTTAGATCCACACCTGAACTGTATGATCAGATAGATATAGACACAGATAATATATATATATATATATATATATATATATATATATATATAGATATAGATAACTGATACATATTAGATACATGTTCATATATGTAGATAATTTTATATTAGAGTTATGCAGCAAAAACAATTTGATGATTTGATGTGTTCTGGTTTATTCAAGGGCTTTTAATGCCAACTAATAAAGTAGGCATTTGCTAAAATAAAATACAGATTTATAATTCTAATTAGTTTTGGACAAAAGGTCAGATCTTCTGCATTAATATTAGTTTGAAAAAATGTAAAAATCAAAACCAAAAGGGGAATTCTGTTGGTGGTATGCCATAAGATATAATACTTACTTTATCATCATAAACTTTGTTTATAACTGTTTGAGTTATAGGTTAAGCATAAACCATTTGTCTTAGAGTGATTGATTGGCTCCTGACTGAAGATGAATTTTTAAGAAGTTGGGCTGGGGAGATAGCTCAGCATAATAAGTGCCTGCCTGGCAAGCTGAAGGTCCTGAGTTCAATCCTTGGTACCACAAAAATAAATAAATAAATAAATAAATAAATAAATAAATAAATAAATAAAGTTTAAAGCAGGGCCTAGGTTCAGCTACACTGATTGCATTGGAAGCTGAAGCCAAGTGGCATGTGCTGCCCATCCCCCAGAACGGAGCACACTGGATGACATGTGCTTCAGCTATTAGAGAACAGAAATCACTGCCACTAACATGAAACAATGAAGTGCTTTTTCGTTTTCCCTACTGTAAACAAAATATGAAGAAGTACTGCTGTTTTGGACGAGGCTAATCATCAGCACTAACTTGCTACCTAAGACCTGGTTTCTTTGCAACTCTGTGCTGCAACCTCCACAGTTCGGCTGGACCTGGTGGCTGACTATGTCAGGGGATCCAAGAGGACACCCAGCGGCTCCCGGTGCTACTTGCTTCTGCACATCGACAGAAGAATGAATACTAGCTTTCCTGCATTAGCAGCAAACCCTTGGCATTCTTTCTGCTTGGTTGGCTTACATACAGTACAGGCTCAACCTTAATCCAATTATTGCAGCTAGTAATATAAACTTTGCCAATAAGCTTAGAAACGGCTACAAAGGAGGATAAAGTCAGCCCCCAAGAACCTGTCAATCTCTACGTAGAGGCTGTTAGACAGTTAAGGAGCAAGAGAAAGGAGAAAAGAATTTTGGGAAAGTAGTAAAACAATACTTGCAATATTATTATTACTCAGAACTTTTTACAGTGCCTTGAGTACATTTTGACAGAGAGGTATTGTTTGATTAACCAGGAAAGGGAGAAAATCTTGACACACCTCCAAACAAAGGTGTATAATTGCTCAAAGTTGCATAGTTTTTGAAGACAGGAAGTAGATGATAATGAAAGTTATATTCTGAAGGTGACTTTAGTAGTGGCTCTCAGTGGTGCACATTTACATCAAAGGCACTCACCATGCGGACAGAGAAACAACAGCAACTTGTGGGCTACCAAGTTAAAAAGCAGAATTTACATTTTCTAGGAGAACAGTTCAGTGTTTATTTATCATCAAACTGAAGCAGACACCACAGTTTTCAAATCAGTACACATTAAAAGAGAATTTATTAAAGCACTTGACAAGCAATAGTGAAATTGTATAGCCTACATCAAAAAGAACATCATGTGGGAAATGTGGGAATGGCAAAAATGTAGGAAAACAGCAAAATGAGAAATATGCTACTAGCTATTTATATATATATATATCTATATATATATAATACATATATATGTATAATATATATAACATATATATGTATAATATATATAACATATATTTGTATAATATATATAACATATATGTATAATATATATAACATATATATGTATAATATATATATATATATATATATATATATATATATATATATATAACATATATATATAAGTTCACTATATTGACACCAGGAGAAGTCATTTCTATTTCCAGAATGAATTACATTTATACTTCTGAGTTCATTCGATGTGAAGAAGGCCATTGGTTGCACTTCTGAATGCTTACAGAGACCACTAGCCCATGTGCATCTTCTCCCTTGGAAAGCATTCGAAATACTGACTCTACTATTGCCATTATCTTCCAAACTGTGCCTAAATGATTTAGATCAATAATTGTCTTTCCTTCATATTCAAGAGGCTTTCCACTCTAACGTTACTTTATTATAGGAAAAAAAGCTGTAATGTGAAATTAATGAACATTTTAGGAAGTAATTTTGAAGAAATAAGTATTTAGATTCTTGTATAACTCCTTAATAAGAAAGCAAAACCACCATATAATCAGTTTTATACTTACTATGCTAACTGTATTTTAAGAGTCTGTCTAGATTAGTTCCAAAAGTGATTCCAGACT